>CAJPEX010000977.1:5701-72440 GCA_905338405.1 Notodromas monacha
CACGATCCCCCGGCAATGGGACACAGCGGAGTGGACAGAACAACATACGCGCTTCGTCAGGAATTTGCCTGGACCAATTTAGAAAAGGATGTGGGCGATTACATCAGATCCTGCAAAGTATGTCAAGCTAATAAACACTACGCCCATAGAACGCCATATATGACAACAGGCGTACCAAAACAATGTTTTGAAGAGGTAAGCATGGACGTAGTAGGACCGGTCCCAAGTAGCTCAAAAGGTAATCGCTATATTCTGGTTATCCAGGACAGATTGTCCCGTTGGATAGTGTTCTCCCCAATGAGGGAGGCTTCTGCATTAACAACAGCCAGATTATTTTTAAGCGATTGGGTTTGTTTATTTGGACCCCCAAGAAAGATATTAACCGATAGGGGGACAAACTTTTTGAGCAGCATATTTCGGGACATGGCCAGGTTTATTGGGGCACAGGCCACCACAACCACCGCGTATCGACCGCAAAGAAATGGGCAAAACAAAAGAACCCATCGCAAACTGCACAAATACCTAGCTTTGTACTTGGATCCGGATAACAGGCAAACGTGGGACGAACTATTGAAGTTCGCCGCATGGGTGCATAACTCGTCAAAACACAAGGCAGGCCTTGCAGGCTTTGCCTTTTGAAGTAGTTATGGGCATGAAGCCTCGTAATTATTGGGTTCCAAACTTCCAATGTACATGGACAAAGCGCAGCTCAACAAGATTAAAAATGAGAGCAGAAAAGAAGAATTAGAGGTAATACGCGATTGTGCCCAAAAGGCCATCAGGAAAAACCAAGCGTCGTACCTAGACAGGATAAATATCCATAAGAAGGGCGCCAACTACGAGATCGGCGACGAGGTTTGGATACGACGCCATGACGCTGCTACATTTGTAGGCAGAAAATGGTCCCTGAAATACAAAGGACCGTACACAGTCAGCGATAGGATCAACCCCGTAGTAATCAGGGTACAAGATGACAAAAATCCAGACTGGACAGACGTAATTCACATTAGTTACGTACAACTGTACAAGATACGACGGTCCTCACCAGTTCCCTTGCCAACACCTTCAGAAGAAAAGGATATACTCGAAGTGCTGGATGATGACCAAGATGATGAGGCCCCAAAATGGAAATGGGAAGGCCCTCAGAGTACCGTAGAAAAACAGTGGGAAACGGATGAAGAAGAAACTGCTGTAGCCACAACAACCACTGGAGGAGAACAGAGGAGAAAAACCCTTGGTTCTAAAATCCATAAACATCCTGTGGATAAACAGGCTATCAAATCCATTTTAAAAAAGCAGAAAGAATCCAGAGAAAAACAGGATTCATCAGCTTCGCAATCCGAACAAGAAGACTCCTTAGTATCAGTGCCAGATTTAGATGCAACAGTAATACCAGCGTCACCCAAAAGAAAGACAGGTCTATTTCAAAAGACTAAAGAAATATTCGGAGAAGTCACTGACGAAATAGGAAGATTTTTTGATACCACTACGGATACTTTACCAAGCCTATCCGAAACTGTCCTTCAGAAAGGCCTGCCACCTGCCTCTAGCACACCAGAATTGATGAAGCAACTGACAGCAGGAAGAGGTGAAGGAACACCCGAAAGAACACCCAAAAGAACGCTGCAAAGAGAAGTAGAAGGGGCAGTCGCATTAACTCCAAGGCAGGTAAGGAACAAGGAGAAATGGAAAAAGTTCAAGGAAAAGAGAGACAGCAAGAAAAAGGATAGAAGGTTGTCCACCCAGTCTAGAGACGAAGAAGAGGAAGGTGAAGCAGCAGAGGATGACAAAACAGAGAAAGAAGAGGGACGACAAAGGGAAAAGGAAATTAGATTTAAATCCAATGGATCGCCCCTCGCTACGTCATCTAAACCCAGACAATGTGTTGCCAACCAGAATGAGGCCAAAGAAAGAAATGAAAACTTCATGGCAATGACCGCTGACAAGGCAGCAGGCACGCATGGCTGAACTGCTCGAGGCCAAGCGAGCCTGAAAAAAGACTGAGTCGCCAAAGGAGTGAAAAAACTGTGCAGTGACCAGTATGCAGTCCGCCGTCAAAGGGTTAACATTCGTTCGAAATTGTAAAGAAATATTATGGAAATGTATAGAAAATTTGTGGAAATGTACCTTTGTATATGTATCATGGATGTGTCTTTTTCCCTCACGATTAAGGAAATCCCCATCAACGACAAAGGTACGTCATCGAATTTAAATAGATTTGAACAACAACAAAGGTACGTCATCGAATTTAAATAGATTTGATAAGACGTCCCCCATATGCAACTTTCCAGGTAGCGTTGGCATTGTTTTGGAAGAAATGTATCCGATATGTGTACCGAATAGTTATTGGACGTTAGAATCCTCGGTAGATGTAGGAGAATTGGTTAAGCAATCTGACATGATCACTCCTAAAATCTTTAATCATGTAGAAGCCAATATTCCACCCAGCAAGACAATAGACAGTGCTTTGTTTAATTTGCTGAAAGCCAAAAATACAGATTTAGACAATAGGATCAAGAATCTAAAACATAGAATTCAAACCAAACCTAGAAACTTTCCTAGAGATGCGACGTTCACGGGAATGCTTCCCATATTGCAAAGACGAAAAGAAGAAATTAAGGGAACAGTCGCACAAGAGAAAAGGGTACAGTTACTGACTTCTTTAAAATATCAAGTAATTACCAACAAGGTTTTTAAAAATAGTATCAGTTTAGCGAGCAGGGTGGAACAAGCCAAGCACAATTCTACAGAATCATGATTTCTTACATTGAGTTTGGGTCTAGAATTAGATCAAGCTAACGAGGTTATATCGTCCCTACTACAAGATATCGATTGGATACATAATTTCCAATTTCCCAATTTTTTATATAAATGAATATGTAAATACCGCACTAGGTAAGGTATTAGAGGCTGAAAATAAGCCGCCTATTTATGTCTTACCTGTGCAGGAATTACTAACATTAATTAAATCTCATCCATTGACTATTGGAGCAATGGATGGGTGTGGAACAAATGAAACGTGTAATTACAGGATAACGACAATTGTACCAGTAATTAGGCAACCGGAACTTCTAGAATTGTTTAAAGTTCATAGTGTGCCAATTGCGGAAGATACGTACATGGGAGCGCCCAAGTGGCATAAGGTAAACTTGTCAGAACCTTATTTGGTTACTCAAGGTGCCAAAATGTTTGCTTTACAAGCAAGTGAATTACCCTTATGTTTACCGCAATACAGCCATGCTTTATGCAAATTGTGTAAATTTCCCAGGCCTCCAGTTTACGAAGCTGACAATTGTGTTAAATCAATTCAGAACGGAGATCTGGAGTCCACGATTAAAAGTAAATGTCCATTAATTGAAACCAAAGTACCAGAGAATACGGTCATACAATTAGATGCAGACAAATTTGCCTTTATTGACTCAGACAAAGGGCGTATTACGCAGTATTGTTCTGAAACCAACGCTCAAGCATCTGAAAATACCTACGAGTTGCCATATTCAGGTATTATTCAATTTAGACCTAATTGTCATTATACCGTGATTAACGGGCCATTTCACAAAATGACCCCAAGACTGGAAAACATTGAGATAAATGCAATTAATGAGATCCCGGCTAATGTCCCAGGAATTAAATCAATTTTTGAGGACATTAGTGAACTACAACTGCATTTTTGGGACAACGGTTATATTTATCTCATTGTTTTAATTATATTACTAACTATTATACTTATCTCAATTGTATATATCTGTTTCGCAAGGATACGATATGTCTTACAGAGAAGAAGACATTTAGAAGCAATAGATTTAAACAATATGTCGGCGCGTGTCGAATTGGTTACAGAATCCATCCCTTCCCGACTTGCACCAAAGTATCCCAGAATCCACATGAACCCTTCCACCGGAATTATTTCCCTGAATACCAATTGAGAAGTAAAAAGTAAACAGGATTTCTCTCTGTACAAAGCTCATTCTTTATTGACGATTTCCTAACGGTTACACTCCTAAATCAGCGGTCACCGAAATGAAATCATCTGAGCTCGTATTAATCCCAGACTCTTGAGCTTCGTTAAACACAGGTTTGAGATCAGCCAGGGTTGGAGCTGGAAGAACAGCTAGAGGAGAAGCTTGCACAAAGTCCAGAGAAATCAGATCCGCCACTCCTTCAGCCGACAATTGCGGTGGTAAAGGCGATGACGCTGGAGTCGTCGAAGGCGTGAGGATTCTCCAAACTTCTTCCGCCCTCCTCAGGAATGGCAGCAACCAAGGTTGAGAAAACAAGACAAGAGGAAACACCCAAGGAAAACATGCAGTCATGCAAAAACAGGGTTTTGATATTCAGCTAAGTCTTACTTGGTTTAAAGGTTGTCATGTGCAGAATGCGTGACCTAATAGTAGCAAATCCATCCTTTATTTTGTTAATTGAAGCCTCGTGCATTACAATTGGGTTTGAAGATATTTCTTGCATTTCAATTTTCTCAATATCCTTCTTGGATTTGGAGTTGCTATTATTTGATGTTGGGCAATACTGGTTAGTAATGATGGTTGGTTAAAAGGGAAGGCACCATGCAAAGTGTGTGTTACAACTGAAAAGAAGTGCTGAACAAAAAGCGGAAGTTCCTTCTTTCTCAGGCAATACATTGCCCATCCAGCAGCCAGTCCAAGAGCAGTAACTCCAAGGCCACTAATCAAACCAACGGCCCAGTTAGAGAACAGTTCCGAAGCAAATTCAGCTCCTAACACTGCTTTCCCCTCCACAACCGTTAGTGTAATGTTGGCCTTGTCACCAGAAAACAGTTTAGTTTCCGGTAGATCCAAAAAATTGTTGAGGACTGACAGCAAAATTGAAGGTTTAGTAACAACTGAAAGGACAAGTTTTCACGGTTAAGAGGTTTTGAGTCTCATGAAGTTAATGATTAAAACAGTTCTGAGCTCTCACCAAGAGCCGGAATAGTCCGTGTTATTGTTTCAGTAGACGCAACTGTTGTCAATACTTCCGAAACGGTCAAAGAGACATCCAAAGAGACAACAGGACCCGGAGTGCCGAGAGTGCCGGAAACGAAGACAGATGTTGCCGCCGTAGACAAAATTGTTGAAACCGCCGAACTCGTCATCAAGGACGACGCCTCCGTTACCACTGACGTCAAAGCGGGAGTTGAAAACGCCTCTGAACGAGCCGACACCGCAGTAACCGGATGGCCCATGCAGAATTTGACGGGATCCAAGACCAAAGATTGGAAGACCCCTTTGCACCGTGTGGGACCCAACAACTTGACTTTCTGTTTTTCAAACGGAAAATATAAGGAAAACATACAAAAACCTTTCCGTTTCAACTAACCGTGATGCCGAAGAAGTCCAAGCAGCCAAAATCCAAGACAGGACCGGTCAAGACCACCCTGCCATCAAATTCGGACGCACAAACCGCGTCCGCGTCGCACGCCTCTGAACAGTGCAGGCAGCCATCTTGGACCTGACAACGCCCCTATGACGCATCAGGATGCACCACCAGCAACACCAACAGGAAAGATACTGCGAAACTTGCCATTTTTTGATCAGAAACTGAAAAATTCACAAAGATGCACTTGGATCAGATCTGATCAGATTTTGTTAAGAAGTCTAAGGGAAAATACCTTTTCGTTGATTTTACGCAAACCGAACGGTGAAAATTGCCAAAACTCGCAGGAGACCTTCCTCATGTGACCTGTAACCGAACAAACTGTTTACTTTTTTCATTTACGTCGCGGTTTTGCGCAAAAATTGATCATTTTGGCGTATCTTGCAAACGAAATTTGCGAACAAAAAGCGCAAAATTCACCCTTTCTACCGACCAAAAAGCACCCGAAAACAATGGGAATGTGTTTTAAGAACACTTAAGAATAAGATCAAGTGAAAAAAACACGCAAAACAAGTGAATTTTAAACTTAGCGGTTTTTAATTAAGAGCTTAAGGGGGTCAAGAGCACATACCTGAAAGGGGGTGTAAGGTGAACTGAGGAATCAGGCATTGGCATGCCAGACCTCTGCAGCTTCCTGGTGAACTTGAAGGAGTTGACGGGAGGCAGATATGGTTATTATTACCATTCTTGTTGCCCCCCTTGAGAACGTTTTCCTGTGTAATGTCTTTCAGCATGGCTGAGACGTGATCAGGGGAGGTGTGGGAATCGAATAAAAATTTCGATCCTTTTTCCCGCTGACAAACACTTTTGAGAACTTGGGTACGAAGGAGCTTTTTCTTGTTTACCAGGGGAGATTTGTAGTCATATTAACGACCACAACACCCTTCACTTTACGCACGACCCTTTTAAGCTAATGTATTTCTGCTACGCTTGGCTGCGCCTGGTGCGCTAGCAATTATATTTCACAATCCCGTTGTTGACGGAATACTTTCCCGACCGTGCTCACGCTTCCTTCCTTTGGAATAAACGAAGCATGACGTCCCCAATCCGAATTGGTTTCTATGCGCATTCCTCGACCTCCGCCAGCCAAAGCTATATATACAGGTGCATTTTATGTTGCGTTAAGTTTACTGCACCAGACTCTGTCCAAACGCCGAATCTACGCCGCTTTGCTCTCGGTAGAAATATTGTATCAACTGTGTGAAGATAAATAAATAAACATTTGAAATACTCTCACGGAGTAACTTTTGCGTTTCCTTCGAAAGTTGCAGAAAACGGATTAAATCTCCGATCCCATTTTTTTCATTAATTATTAGAAAATAGTTCTCAGCGACTGATCATTGTTGATCACCAACTTTCGTAAAATAGTTTTTGGATAACAATACTTGTCAGCATCAGATGTCAATACTGTATAATACCAAGTACACTCTCCCATCAGATTGTCAATGTGTATTTGGTCTAGTGGTTAGGACTGTGCGCTCCGTGTTGTGGGGTCGCGGTTCGAATCCCGGTGTGATGTGCAAATTTTCCTTGTCATGTTATCTTGTTTGAACTGTGTGTGTGTGTGTGTGTAAATGTGTGTGAGTGTGGGTATGCGTGAAAAATTCAACTCCAATTAGCCTTCCCGCTGAAAACCTTTTTCAATTAAATTTTGAAATACCATGAATTTTGAATTACCATTACCACTTTGGTAATGGTACGTTTAAGAGCGTACCATTACCACTTGGGATGCGGTACGTTTCAGAGCGTACTGTTACCACTTGGGTAATGCTACGTTTAAGAGCGTACCATTACCATTTGAGATGCAGTACGTTTCAGAGCGTACCATTACCACTTGGGTAATGGTATGTTTAAGAGCGTACCATTACCATTTGAGATGCGGTATGTTTCAGAGTGTACCATTACCACTTGGGTAATGGTACGTTGAAGAGCATACCTTTACCATTTGGGTAATGGTACGTTTAACAGCATACCATTACGATTTGAGATGCGGTACGTTTCAGAGCATACCATTACCACTTGGGTAATGGTACGTTCCAGAGCGTGTAACCCAGTTTTTTTTTCATGTAACCTCTCTCTCACAACTTTATTTCATGCTACAACACCAATACAATACGTCTTACTTGTCATTCAATCGAATTCTTTAATGCAAAATGTTTAATTTTACGTACACATTACATGTCTTTCATGCGTCATTTCAAAACGCGTCAGCTCACACGTTTTTAACATGTAAAAATAAAACGTGCAACTTTTTGCGTAATGAGTGTTCCATGCACTACATGTTACCATTCCCGTTTTTACACTGGAGCGCTCAGCACGACTTTTCACTTGTCCAAATTCATGGCCTACGCTCATGTTTTTTACGCCTTTCAAAACGCAGTTTTGTTTTCCTGGGATATCAGCTTTATGGTAATACATTTATATAATGACGTTTTATATGATAATTTCATTTTTTGTTTACAATTGAGATTGTATTGATTTTCAATTAAAATTTGTGCACATGTTCTAATAAATTCTCTCAGTACATAAATTTTCAGAAATGGCACCACCAAAAGTACCAGAAGATGGGAGCATTGTGGAAGGGTACATGATGTGGCAAACCTGGGAACAACAGGAAAGGAACATGAAGAAAAGAAAACAGCTTGTGACTATCATCCAGTATAAGGAATTGGATGATGCTCAGTACACAAAGGTCAAAGACGAATTTAAAGGTACAACATGAACATTGTGTATTATATATGATGCTAAATATTTATTCACAATGAATGTTTTAAATTATTGAGGATTATTTATTTCACAGAAATGTTTGGAGTCAATTAGAAAATTTTGGCACACCTATCATATGTATGAATGAATGAATTTGTTCTCTATGAAGGTGTATAAGTGAACATTTTGCTTACATGAGTTCTCAAGAAATTTTGATGTGATTGGAGGATATTGAGAACATTTATACCTTGTATTTCTCTGAAGTATCTCACGTCACCTTCATTACTGTGAAGACCAATGCAGCCTTAGATTTATTCCAATGTTGGACACAAAATAACTTTCACATTTATTGCATTGATGCATGCATTATTTGCTTTTTCTTCAAAACTGTATATACTCAAGTCGGGTTATATATAAGCAAATGCTTCATTGATATTCCTCTTGAAGGTGGGAAAAATTTCAATTTCACAATTCTTTGTTTTGTACAGACATGGAGATCCCGAGGTCAATTTGTGGAGAACCAAAGATTGCTCATGAAGGATACATATACACCATAGAGAATTCAAGATGTGCTCAATCCATATCTTGACAATGTGGGGATTGCTAATGCAAAGTACAAGCAAGCACTCCACTTGACTTCAAAGAACATCTTGGAAAGAATGTTGTTACTCTGAAGAAAAGCCATAATCATCCTGGAGATGATGTGAATGTGCAAGTGGCTCTTTTTAGAGCAGAAGTTTTGAAGCATGCTGTTTTGTCTCCACTCAAGCCTCTTGCATTTACTTTTGCCACTGTTGGCTATGCTTTTAATTTAACAACTAGAGCCTTGGGAGTGAGTGTAATAACAGAAAGAAAGCTGCTCAGAGGTTAGGGAAGAACTTGAACCCTCAACCTGCTCATGTGCATAGAAGTGAGGATTTAGAGATCCCAGAAATGTACAGGACAGTTCCTGGCCAAAATAGTGGAAGTGGAGGAACTTTGGCCCCAGTTAGAAATTTTCTGATTCTTGGCTCAGGAAGAAATGATAATAATAGAATTCTAACTTTTGGGACAGAGAGGGGCTTACAGTGGTTGGCAGACAATCCAAGCTGGTCTGGAGATGGAACTTTCAAGGTAGTTCCAGAGTACTTCAAACAGTTGTATACTATATATGTGCTGTTCAAAGGAACTCTTGCACCATGTTTGTACATATTAACCAAGAATAAAAGCAAGAGGACTTATGTAGAATTTTCAGGGTTATTCAGAGTCAAATTCCTCATGCAACCCCTGCAACTTTCATGTCAGACTTTGAACAGGCTGCAAGGCAGGGGATAAAAAGTATTTTTCCAACTGTTAGAATTTCTGGCTGTTTGTTTCATTTAAGCCAGAGTGTTCGTAGAAGGGTTCAAGTAATTCACAGAGCTATCAAGTATGCAGCAAATAATACTTTTACACAGCTTGTCGGACTTCTGCCTGCTTTAGCTTTTCTACCCCCAGATGAGGTTGTGAGTGCATTTGAGGATATTTTGATATTTCCCTTGCTCACTGATGCCCCTGCTTTAATCAGACTTGATTTCATGTTGATTTACAAGTACTTTGAAACAACTTATATAGGGAACTTATCAAACTCAGTGCCACCAGTGAGAAGATGCCCAATATTTCCTATTAGTACTTGGAATGTTTTGTCTTGCTTAATGGGTGACATGCCAAGAACTAATAATGGAATAGAGGGTTGGCACAGCAACTTCAGTAAAACTTTTTAAAATCATGATTTCAATTCTGACATTTGGACTTTAATGAAGGCATTTCAGCTGCAAGAAAATTGAGTAGGACTTTTGTATGCTTGTACTTTAGGTGCAGCAGATCCTTCAGTCAAAGAAAAATTATCTTGCAGTAACCAATTAATTGAAGCAACTTGTAGATACAAGAGCATCCAGAGATCTGTGCACTCACCTGAAGGCCATTTCTCATCTTCTTAGAAGTGGTCAATAATTTTAAAATCCCAGAAGTATTGAACCTTTTCATTTTGTGAAGTTTTGCTTTGTGAATGATTATACTTTCTTGAATGTGTATGATTGAACATAATTGTGTTCTTGTACATGATTGTGAATAAATGTTTTTCTAATGTGAATAAGACTTGTTCCAGCATCAAGCTTTACATATCTTTCCATCACATCTTTTCCTGTGTATTTAATTGTTGCTTAACATGTAGAAATTGTTGGTTCTTTTTTCAACTTGGGGCAACTGGTGTACAGAGCATGTCATGAAATGGGAGATGGACCCCTTTTTGCTAAGAATGAGACTTTCAGAACTCTAGTTTGTATGCTCCCTACAATGTCCTTCTTAGCACCAAGGGAAATCCCAACTGCATTTCATGAAATTCAACAGCTGCCTCTATACAGAGATGCATCTTTGACGGTTGGATTAGGTTTAGCTTCAGTTTATAATTTTTTTGAAAAAACCTTCATCCAACAAGAAGATGGAAATGAAGGATATTTCAAGCATGCTTGTTGGAATATTCTTTCAAAGATAGATGAGGGCATTCTGGAATTGAATACAGCTATTGAGGAGTGGCATACAGATTTTTGCGACTCACTGCAATGTCAAAAGCCAACAATCTGTACTTTGTTGGATGCTTTAAAAAGAGGAGACTCCAGCCAAAGAAAGTATACAAGAATTGCTTAGATGAAAAACCAGTGTATGGAGAGAAGATGAATGTGGAAAAGCAACTGCAGCAATTAAAAAAGTTGTCATAAGTACAGTCAACCCCCTGGTAAACCTCCACCCCCACCTCCTGCCAAAATGTTGCCCCAAACAAATCTCCCTGATGTCAAGATGATGGGGAAACCTCAATAGGCCACCATCTGCCAACAATTTTCTGGCCACAAATCTGCACCTGCCTTTGTTTTTTTACCCTGTTGAACTGCCAATGTTTTAATTTTCTGACCAAGGCTTTCCTCTTACTTCTTCTTCAACTCTGTACTTTTTCTTGAAACAAGCAAGATTTTTCCTTTTTCCAAACATACTCCTCGGAGTTCAATTTTTCTCCATTAATCCTTGAAAATTATGGTCTGCAAGTACTCTTCAGCAATTCTTTTGACTCTCCAAATTATTTGCAGCTGTTTTTATCCAATTGTGTTCAGATTGGCTGCAAAACATAATTATCTTCATGCTTACAGCAAGAGATTCCTTCAGAATTTAGAATACTCCTGGAAGTTGAGCAGGGAATGCATTTTTGAATTTTTTTAGACATTTCTGGCTTGTTTGACAAATTCATGGATTCTTTGTAATATTTTTAAAATGTGTATAGCTGTTCTTTCACTGAAATAAAACCCTGCTGATGTTTGAAATGCGTCATCCTGAAGTTGTCAACATGCTGCAAACATAGGACTTTACATGGATGTGCTGGGGTAATTTTTGAAATATTTTTAGTTTATAAAAATGAATAACCCATTCTATTGGAAAAATATTGAATGAATAATTTATATCTTCAATCTTCATCAGCTCACCGATTGGCAAGTCATTTTAAATCATTATTGTTTGATGATCATCTGGTAGGGAGACTGCTGGAAGTTGGAAATACATACTTTGATTGTCGTTTCCAGAAGTGTACAGGATAGGAAGCAAGGAATTTAAAATAGCCCCTCTCTTTGTGCTTTTATCCTTGTACAAATAATTTTCTTTGAGTTAGAAATCTTCTCATGGAATGCATATGAATTGTTATCCTTCCAACCATCCAGGAACAAGAAAAATTTCATCTCAGTTTCAATGTGAAAAAAGTTTTCTTCTCATTTTCTGTGATCCTCTTCTGCGTGCCAATGATATTGTATATTCCACTCCCCCTGGATGAACCACCACCCTTGTTAAACCACCAAAATCTTGCTGAACAAACATTGGTGGTTTAACAGGGTTTGACGTGTAAGGAAACTTGGTCCCTGAGTAATTACTTAACTGGATTAACTTTAAATATCAAATGATTGAGAAACCTTTAGATCAGGGGTGCCCAAGATACGGCCCGCGGGCCAGATCTGGCCCGCAGAGGCCTTCAAACTGGCCTGTGGACCCCAAAGATATTACCTTAGCTAAAATATCTAGCAAAATTCACCTGTTTGCAGCAAGTTTTATGATTTATTTTCATTATTCTTTCTATGAAACTCCTAAAAAGTATTTCCTTGATGCCTACAGTCTAAACATAAAATACCCAAGTTCAGTTAGTATTCCTGGAAGCTTCCATAATTTTCAGTCAGGGAGTGTACACGTCTTGAATTTGAACACTCCCTGCTCCCATGCTTTCAACTGGCACACGCATGCAGCTTTCTGCAGCAACTGTTCTCATTTTCAGGGAATGTTACACAAGTGAAGCATAATCCATTTATTTCCAGTGCATGTTTTAAAAGAAAACTAATTGAAATTACAATGCATTGTGCCATTTTATAATTGTGATGAACTGAATATTATGTGATTCCTTCTTCTTAATGCTTAGGAATATGTGATTTTTTCTGCTGGGAAATATGGTGCGAGGACAACAAAAATTCACTCAAAAAGAAAAGTATGAGTTGAATTGCAGCTCTTCCTTGATCTAGAAAAAAAAATTGTGGATGGAATGTTTCATTTGCAAAAAAATGCAGAGGACTAATAGGGTTGAACACCATCAGATAAATTGACAATTTGGAGGGATTTAATGGTAAACAAAGCTCTTGTGGTCAAAGAAAGTAATAGGTAAGCAATTTTGCATTCAACAAAGCTCTGACTAAAAAGATGGCTGAAAGCAGTGACACACAAAAATTGACAATTAATAGAGTGCTTTATGAAGAATGGACAAAAAATATTTCTTTGCAAAATGATTTGCCTTGTTTTTCATGAAAAAATTTCAGTTTTCAAGGAATAAGATTTTTGCTGGCATTTCAGGTTCAAACCTAAAGACTTGAGCAATATGAATTACTCTGAGAATTGCCAAGCTTGCTTAAAAAAGACTTATTGTTGACTTTTTTAAATTCAAAGGACTTTAAATTTTTGAAAAATTAAAGGGGTAATGTGTTTTACAATTGTGGCCCGCAGAGAAGACTTGCTTTTAAATGTGGCCCTTGACCACTTTTGAGTTGGGCACCACTGCAGTTTAGATGCAATGGTTAAGCCTTAACAATGGGGTCTATGGATTTCTAGAGAAACCCTTAGACGCAATACTTAAGCCTCAGCAATGGGATCTAGAGGTTTTTCTGAATAAATGTATGGAAATTTTTAGGCCATACAATTCAAATATTCTTTGTTTCTTCATCCTACTCCTCATTCTTGTAGATCAATGCTAAAATGTAAAAAACCGATATATACAACCATGAATTCAACAATGAGCAACAATTCAATCACTTCAAAACATTTCACACAGAGCAATAGAACATCTCCAGATCCATGTGGATACTTGATCTGGGATACATACTCAGAGTCATATTCAAAGTTAATCCAGTCAAGTATTTTACTCAGAGACCAAATTTCCTTATACTTTTAACAATTGTTTCAATTGCTGCATTTGCTTTTCCACATTCATCTTCTCTCCATACACTGGTTTTTCATCTAAGCAATTCTTGCATACTTTCTTTGGCTGGAGTCTCCTCTTTTTAAAGCATCCAACAAAGTAAAGATTGTTGGCTTTTGACATTGCAGTGAGTCACAAAAATCTGTATGCCACTTTTCAATAGCTGTATTCAATTCAAGAATGCCCTCATCTATCTTTGAAAGAATATTCCAACAAGCATGCTTGAAATATCCTCCACTTCCATCTTCTTGTTGGATGAAGGTTTTTTCAAAAAAAATTATAAACTGAAGCTAAACCTAATCCAACAGTCAAAGATGCATCTCTGTATAGAGGCAGCTGTTGAATTTCATGAAATGCAGTTGGGATTTCCCTTGGTGCTAAGAAGGACATTGCAGGGAGCATACAAACTAGAGTTCTGAAAGTCTCATTCTTAGCAAAAAGGGGTCCATCTCCCATTTCATGACATGCTCTGTACACCAGTTGCCCCAAGTTGAAAAAAGAACCAACAATTTCTACATGTGGGAAGACTTTTTTGATTCCTTCAAAAGAACAAAAATTTTACTCACACACTATTTTAGTTGGTGTAACAGTAATGTGACAATTACTTTTAATTATTGTAAAAAGTTATAAAGAAGGTTTCAGTATCTTTACATTTACATAAGGCATAAATGCAAGGAATTATCATTTTGTCAACTACAATATGGACTGTTCAAAGTAAGCCAACATAATCTGGAATTTGTTCCTGGAAGTATGCATCAAGAAACCAAGTTGAATGGGTTTCTATCCTGTTCAACCGTCTCCTTGAGCCAAAAATTATAATTCTATCTGTAATTGGATTGTTATCATTAGAATCATAAACCAGGAAAGTAGCACTTCCTCATATTCCTTTGAATTCTGGAGGAATCACAACATCATTCAAATTGTCTATCACTGGTGCTGGAGTTTTGCTTCTTTGATGCCCTACCTTGATTGATTTCCTCAACGATCTTGCATCCCCTATCCATCCTTCAAGTTACTCTGAAGGTGAAGTACCTGCCAAGTGGTCTGCTGCTATCTTGTCAGAATTTTGGAGGGCCTTCTTTGTTGTCTTTATCTGCGCTACCTCACTGTCTAGGTCATCACCTGTATGGCTTGAGTGAGGTCTAGTGACTGTAACAATGCTTTCACCTGAAAAAGTTAGTCATACCTTTATTAGCAAGACTCAACTATTGAAATGAAGTTATGCATGTAACTCCTTGGGTTGAGAAATCTGTTGGTGTAGATGCTCTTCCTTTGCATGAAGCTTGTTCACATCTCCAAGTCACATGGTCCTTCCCCCTCTTATCATTGTTTTACAAAAACCCACAGAAACCTATCTTGAAGTTCTCATTTTGGGACTTGAACAACTCCATTTTTTCTGAAAATGTAGAAAGCAACAATTAAATACACAGGAAAAGATGTGATGGAAAGATATGTAAAGCTTGATGCTGGAACAAGTCTTATTCACATTAGAAAAACATTTATTCACAATCATGTACAAGAACACAATTATGTTCATTCATACACATGCAAGAAAGTATAATCATTCACAAAGCAAAACTTCACAAAATGAAAAGGTTCAATACTTCTGGGATTTTAAAATTATTGACCACTTCTAATAAGATGAGAAATGGCCTTCAGGTGAGAGCACAGATCTCTGGATGCTCTTGTATCTACACGTTGCTTCAATGAATTGGTTACTGCAAGATAATTGTTCTTTGACTGAAAAGGATCTGCTGCACCTAAAGTACAAGCATACAAAAGTCCTACTCAATTTTCTTGCAGTTGAAATGCCTTCATAAAAGTCCAAATGTCAGAATTGAAATCATGATTTTAAAAAGTTTTACTGAAGTTGCTGTGCCAACCCTCTATTCCATTATTAGTTCTTGGCATGTCACCCATTAAGCAAGACAAAACATTCCAAGTACACCTCTTGCTTTTATTCTTGGTTAATATGTACAAACATGGTGCAAGAGTTCCTTTGAACAGCACATATATAGTATACAACTGTTTGAAGTACTCTGGAACTACCTTGAAAGTTCCATCTCCAGACCAGTTTGGATTGTCTGCCAACCACTGTAAGCCCCTCTCTGTCCCAAAAGTTAGAATTCTATTATTATAATTCTTCCTGAGTCAAGAATCAGAAAATTTCTAACTGGGGCCAAAGTTCCTCTACTTCCATTATTTTGGCCAGGAACTGTCCTGTACATTTCTGGGATCTCTAAATCCTCACTTCTATGCACATGAGCAGGTTAAGGGTTCAAGTTCTTCCCTAACCTCTGAGCAGCTTTCTTTATGTTATTACACTCACTCCCAAGGCTCTAGTTGTTAAATTAAAAGCATAGCCAACAGTGGCAAAAATAAATGCAAGAGGCTTGAGTGGAGACAAAACAGCATGCTTCAAAACTTCTGCTCTAAAAAGAGCCACTTGCACATGCACATCATCTCCAGGATGATTATGGCTTTTCTTCAGAGTAACAACATTCTTTCCAAGATGTTCTTTGAAGTCAAATGGAGTGCTTGCTTGTACCTTGCATTAGCAATCTCCACATTGTCAAGATAAGGATTGAGCACATCTTGAATTCTCTATGGTGTATATGTATCCTTCATGACCAATCTTTGGTTCTCCACAAATTGACCTCAGGATCTCCATGTCTGTACAAAACAAAGAATTGTGAAATTGAAATTTATCCACCTTCAAGAGGAATATCAATGAAGCCTCTGCTTATATATAACCCGACTTGAGTATATACAGTTTTGAAGAAAAAGCAAATAATGCATGCATCAATGCAAGAAATGTGAAAGTTATTTTGTGTCCAACATTGGAATAAATCTAAGTCTGTATTGGTCTTCACAGTTAATGAAGGTGAGGTGAGATACTTCAGAGAAATACAAGGTATAAATGTTCTCAATATCCTCCAATCACATCAAAATTTCTTGAGAACTCATGTAAGCAAAATGTTCACTTATACACCTTTATAGAGAACAAATTCAAACATTCATACATATTAAAGGTGTGCCAAGAATGTCTTTAAAGATGTCAGGCATTTCCCTCATGTACATTACTAATTTTCATGCACCTCAAAAACAAACCACACAAAGCAATTGAAATTAACTGTACATGCAGATAAATCCCATATGCTACCATATCCTCAAAGGTGCATTGCAGTGGGGCAAAGCTCAAGTACAAGGTTATACAGTGTATAGGTGAACATGGGAACAGAGGACCTAATGCCAAATGGCTTATCAATACATTATGATACCTGTCAAGGACATTTAGTGTAATGCAAATCTTTGCATGTAAAATGCCATAACTTTCATAATGCATGAGGTAAATTTACAGAAACAGGAAAATGACTCACCAATGTCAATAGCTGATGCCTTTTCCTGGTGAAGATTTAATGCTCCCAATGCTGATTATTCAAATCAGGAAGAAGCAAACAGCACTGTAGCACTCGAGTTCAATGATTGAGAATACTTTTTATTAACAAGGCAGAGTGAACTTCCTCTTTCCAGGTGTTCCTCTTGTCCTTCTTCCTGAGTAAATGTAGCAACTCATATACAGTATATACACTGCATGCACTCACCATGAAATACAACACCACATCTTGGCAAACATGAAACATACATCAGATGAAGGGTTAACAAGGTATACCAAGCAAGGAAAAGTAAACATGGGAGGAAGGTGCACAGGCATTATATAATAAAATAAACTGTTTTGTAAAAATTGGGAACGGACAGAATAGAGGGATTCAGAAGGCAAGTTTTCAGATACTTCTTTGCCTCCTCTTGGTCTTTTCCCCATTGAAACTCTGTATCTTTTTTTAGTAGTTTATACAAAGGTCTTGCTTTTGTTGCAAAATCCTGTAAGATCCAAAATAACCTACGAACCTAGAAATGCTTGTATGACTTTTACATTCTTTGGCATCAGGAAATCTCTGACTGCTTCTGTTTTCATGGGATTTACTTCAATACCCTCTTTACTGGTAAAATGAGGTATTCAAACAGTGTTTCAAACAATTGAGATTTGGAAAACTTCATTTTTAATCCAAACTCATTTAATGTATTAAGAATGCCTTCAAGATGGGCTGCAAGTTGTTCAGTTTTTTTGAATGGATCACTATATTGTCCACATAAATGTACACATATGATCCAAGACACCCATCCAACATGAGATGGATCAATCTCTGAAAAATACTGGGGCTATTTTGTATGCCCATTGGTAATTGTACAAATTTGTAGTGGCCCATTGGTGAGGAGAACACGGTTTTCCACCTTTATTTTCCTCAGCTTTTAATGTTGTAAAACCCATGCAGAAGGTCAAGGGCAGAGACAAATTTAGCAGATCCTCATTCCTCAAAATCTGACTAACCTGAGGTAGTATATGTGGGTTAGTGATCACATGCTCATTGAGCTTACAAAAATCTACCACCGTCCTCCAGCCTCCATCATTTTTCTTGACCATTAAGGTTTGGCTGTTACACAGGGATGTTGAGGGCTGGACTATTTAGTTTTCAAGCAGATCCTTGATGTATTCTCCAAGCAAGGACCTCATCTCACAAGGAATGGGGTACTGGCAGGTGTAAATTGGAGATTTCATAACTAGTAGGATTTCTGCCTTGTATAAGCCCTATAAGGGACATAGTCCCAGCTGGTCAGATTTTTTAGCCAAAATATTTCTGTATCTAGCAAAATTTTTGGACTGTGTTGACATATTCTGATGGACATTCTGAAAAGTTAAGGTTTTCTTCTATTAATTATTGTAGGTTTTCCTTTTTGATCTTTCCATAGAACTTATCCTTTTTAGGTCCATTGCTGTCTTTTGGTTTTGTTTGGTGGTGACATGAACTTTCTTTCAGGTTTAGCCCTTGTCATGCATTGTAATCAATCTGATACAATTTATTGAACCCATGCTGACCATGATGCAAGAGGTGACTTGTACATCCCAGTCAGTGACATTAAACAAAGGATCCAAATTCTCCCTTCATGCACTCTTGATAAGCTTCTTGTATTATGATTCTGCTGTTCCTACAATTATCAACCAATATGGTGTCATTCTCTAGCACACTCCCTATATCCTTGCTAGGCCTCACCATTGTAACTGATTGCACATCCTTAGGCATGGTGCAAGTGTTAAATGGGTAAATCCAAAAAGCAGTCTCTTTCGATCCTTTGGGTTTCTCCATCCGCTTATGAAGACAAAACCTTAGTCTCTTTTGGCAAAGAAAGGGACATAGACCTTGGGCACAATGACACACTTCTTTACAAAAGTAATGCCAGCATTTTGAGCTTTTAGTAAATTGCATCCTAATTTACCATCAAATGTTTTGTCAGCATTTCCAGTTACCAGTGAAATTGCCCTAGCCAGGAGTAAGTCTTTAAATCACAAGAGTACATCTAAAGATCCTCTTACTGGTACTGTATTTTACAATCTTTGATGGTTCATAAAGCAATATTTTGAGTGCAAGTTATTACGTTGCTGGTAACAAAAAAAGGAGAAATTAATGATGCCTCTGATCCTGTGTCAATTAGGAATGTGATGTGGACTGATATCACAGATGTTGACAGCAGACCTACCAGATGCTTTGGGGGCTGACAAGGTGCAGCCAGCAGTCATTTTGTGACTTGTTGCCTGGTTATGCTTATATCCCTTCCACTTGTATTCCTTTCAGTTGTTCCTATGAGGTGAAATGTACCCTGATACTTTGATAAGGCCTCAATGAGCTGCTGCTGTGGGGTTTGTTTTTCTTTTCCCCTTCCCGTTCATCCCTTTTGACTGGCCTTTGGCTTGGCCAGGACTTGACAAATGGGAGTTTGCACTTCTGCTTCAACTCAGGGATCTCCTGTCTTGAGACTCCTGAGTCATGAGCAGTAGGCCACTGTCCACAGGGAAAGATAGCATTAGTCTTTTTACTTGCAGGGGTGCTACTGCCTTCTGTTCCCCTTGGTAGCCACTTGCACCAGCTCCACCTTCTATTTCACCATGCACTCTGCATGCACTTGCAAAATGACCTTGCCATCTGCAATGATAACATGTTTGTACAACCTGACTAGTGCCCAAAGTTACTACTGAAGTCCAGAAAATTCTATGGGACTTTGCTGTTCATTGAAATTTACAAAGCCTTTCCACGTTTTTGGTGGCTTCTACAGCTTGATCCAGAGTAACTGGGACCATGCCATATCTCTTTAGGGAATTGGGCTGAAGCCTGACCATAAACTGGCCTAGCATAATCTCATCTATCTGAGCCTTTTGACATTTGTAATGTAGGGTTTCTTCAGCTAACAAAGGGTTCTTGATCATAGGATCAGATTTCTCAAGGAGCATCCCTTTGATTTTACTTGGAGCTTCCCTGAACATCTCAATCCCAATTCTCTTGATACAAACAGAATAATCCCAGATCAATTCCAAATCACCCTGCAATATATTTTTCAGCTTCAGTACACCACGTCACATGAAATCCCCCCCCCCCATGCACCTTTTCCAAAACTCAAACAATTACTGGATACAGTTGGTCTAGAACATTGGTGCCCAACTCAAAAGTGGTCAAGGGCCACATTGAAAAGCAAGCCTTCTCTGCGGGCCACAATAGTTAAAATAAATTGACTCCTCTATAATTTTTGAAATTGTAGACTCCTTTGAATTTAAAAAAGTCAGCAATAAGTCCCTTTTTCCAGCAAGTTTGGCAATTCTTAGAGTAATGTATATTGCTCAAGTCTTTGTGTTTGGATTTGAAAAAAGCCAGCAAAAATTGTTTTCCTTGGAAACTGAATTTTTTTCATGAGAAACAAGGGAAAGCATTCTGCCATCGAAGTTTGTGAGGAAATGTGTGTTTCTCCATTTTTCCTTAAACACTGCATTAATTTTCAGTTTTTGTGTGTCACTGCTTTCATCCATTTTTCTAGTCAAAGCTTTGTTGAATGCAAAATTGCTCATCATTCACAGTCTTTGACCAGAAGAGTATTGTTTAACCTGAAACCCCTCAGCATTTTCCATCCATCTGATGGTGCTGAAACCCTATTAGTGCTCAGTGTGTTTGTGTAGAAGAAAAAATTGATTTCCAATTTTTTTCTCTGGAGGAAGAGCTGCAATTCAACTCATACTTATCTTTTTGAGTGCATTTTTTATTATCCTTGCTCCATATTTCTCAGCACCAAAAATCACATATTCCTAAACTCTACAAAGAAAAAACAACATAATACTGTATTCAGTTCATTGCAAATAAATAATGGCACAATGCATTGTACATCTGAATTAGTTTTTTAAATGCACAGCAAATAAATGAATTATGCTTCACTTGTGTAGCATTTCCTGAAAATGAGAACAGTTCCTGCAGAAAGCTACATGCATATGCCAGTTGAATTCATGGGAGCAGGGAGTGTGCAACTTCATGAACTCACTCACAATCTGAGTCCAAATTCTTGAAGCTTCCAGAAATACTAACTTATTCTTGTGTATTTTGTATGTAGACTGTAAGCATCACAGAAATAATTTATACGAGTTTCTTGGAAAAATAATGAAAATATATCATGAAACTTGCTGCAAGCAGGGAAATTTCGCTAGATATTTTCAAGCTGAAGAAATTTTGTTGGGATGGTCTGCAGGCCAGATCTGGCCTGTGGGTTGTATCTTGGGCACCCCTGGTCCAGAAGATCATGTATGGTGCTCAAGAATTCCTTAGCTTCACCAGTAACCCTTTAAAAATGATCAACCTCATATGAGAATTGGTAACCTTGCAATCAGATAGAACCAGTCAAACTTTGTTCAACCAGTCTACCAAAGTGCATTTGGCACCAGTGAATTGAGGGATATATGCAAGCATATTATTGGCAATATTTTCATCACATTTGCTGGCACCAGACTCCTGCAAAGTTTTTGTGCTAAAAAACACCACCTCATCCTTAGTTTGTGTGTCCATATGACTTATTATTGGCTCTCTAAAGATTAACTAGTTTTTAATCCCCATGGCCTGTTCAACCTCAGCCTTTCTCCTCTCTGTCTCATCTTTTAGGTGAGAAGCAAACAAGGCAAGTTGAGTTGTCTCAATTTGCCAGCATACTCTCCCTTAAAGCAGCTAAATTTGGTGTTGATGATTCAATGATTGTATTGTAACTTTTCAAGCTGGTTTTTGAAGAACTTGAGTTCATTGGCTAAGACTGCCCTCCTTCCTGCAGGAGGTCTAGGATTTGTATCTCTTTCTGCATTTATCTTCTTTTATCCTCAGAAGTCCAACCAATTCAGTCAGGTACCTGACAACAGCTTCAGGTGATTCATTTGCTATTCTTGCCCGATGTACAATGGAGAGTTTGTTAACTTTAGGCATTGGCAATGGCATTTTGTAAGAACCCAGTGTTTCCATTCACTTTGCTTGTGCAACCACTTTTCAATACTCACTTTTGCATGGTGTATCCACTGACTTGGCAATGGCTAGTCTTTTCTACTCTACCTTGTACTTTGCATGCTGAGAAATTACTTTCTTTCAGAAACCTTTAACTGGTTTTATGAGTGAGCGCTTGATTTATTGTTCTGCAATTCTCATGCATTAGCTCTACAGAAGAAATTTTTTCTTCAGCAGTTTAAGTTCACTTCAAGGTTTTGCTAGAATTTCTTGTCACTTTTTTAAGGTATACTGTAGAATGTGCACTTTTTTACAGAAACACTAGGGATCCACCCCTCCAAACAAGAAAACTACAGCTGCACCAACTTTTTTGTCTTAAAACTGAATAGCAAAATAAAAGACTGTGGTGATGAAGCACTGTTGTACTTTAATTGCTTACAGTTGAAATAGTGGGTTGGAGATTTGAATTGTTTTCTGCAACTTTTAAATCAAATGCAAAAGTTACTTTGTGAGAGTGTTAGAAGATTAATTGTTGCTGAACGCAGCAAAGTCAACAATGTGGTCAGTCAGAGCCTGGGTGAGGTAAACGTAACTCAACATGAAATGCCTGTGTATATATAGCCTTGGTTGGCCAAGGTCAAGGAATGTGCATAGCCACCAATTCAAATTGCAAGCATCATACTTCCTTTCTTTTCAAAAGGAAGGAAGAGTGAGAGTGGTTTGGAAAGTATTTGGTCGACACCAGGATTGTGAAATATAATTGCTGGCTCACCAGGTGCAGCCAAGCATAGCAGAAATATATTAGCTTAAAAGGGCTTTCAGAAACTGATTGTACATTGTAGTCAATAATATGACTACAAGTCAGAAGAGAAAAATGTGCAGATATGCAATGTTTGCCTGCTCTTGATATTCTAACACAGGGATGCAGGACCCAACAATCTGCAACAATTCCTTCAGCTCTTCCAACAGACACAAAGGTTCATTATAATGGAGAGCCACAGTGTTTCTGTCCCACAAAATGTCAGCGCAGTTTGATAGCACCTATGCAATGACAAAGGACAAAACAGACAGGATGCATTCCCATTTTTCTCATTGCACAAGCAGCAGTGATATCCATGCAAGTGGTCATAAGGTTTGTGTTAAACTTGAGGGTGTTTCATGTTCTGAATAGGTAGAAGCGCAGATTGTTGTCAGAATTTAGTTATTTGATGTTTTACAATATCCAAATCAGATGTCTCCAAATCTTTGATTGTCAAAACTTACCATTGTAAGTTTACAATAACTAATCCAACAAGTATTTAGTGCAGAGATTTTCTTGTTTCCTGTTACTGGGCTTTTGTAAATCAACAACTCCTCAAATACAAAATAGGTGAGTTTATTCTGTATTCAACTACAGTAAGACAAAAAGTTTCTGAACAATGACCAGACAGCAATGAGCACAAAAGTAAGAGAGAACAGGCAACTTTATAGATTCAGACATCATGGATTAGGCAGTCTTGGTCAGACCCAGATCTGACCTTATTTTGGAAGAGGGTTGCGTAACCCTCAGCTTGTGACTTGACGGCAATCATGCAGCAAGGTCATGAGACAGGCAGACAATGCAACTGCTTGGAGTGTTGTCTGCTAGGTGAAAGGGAACATAGTGAAGTACTGAAGACAAATTATATAATAATTGTCTGTTCTTGATCTTTGAACACAGGAATGCAACGATCAGCCATCACCACTTGCATCACCTATTCCAACTGAAACCACCAGCAACATTGATGAAAACAGACTGGACAAAACAGAATCTTCTTTTGCTCCAAATAACCTCCAGTTTCTTACCACTACTCCTGCATGGCATACTCATCCAAAATGCAATGATCTCCATTTACCTTTACCATAACCAAACAATGGAAGGCATATGAAGGGCCCTCTGGGAATGGCAATTGTCTGTTGAGGGCAATGAGCTTTGAGTTGACACTCACAGAGGACCACCACAAGTTCTTTTGGTCAGCTGTCTGAGATTAACAGGGATGAAATTTTGCAAATGCTGTTCAAGTAACTTCCACCAACCAGATGAAGTGGAAAATACCTCCAGAAGAGCATAATGAAGAAGGATGGAGCATGGGGAACCCATATTGAGTGGATTGCTCTAGCAACAGTACTCGAAACACCAATAGGTGCATATTGTTCATCCATCACATCTTTGCACTGTGTATACTAAGCACCTGGCATTGTCCCATATCCACACAGGCAATCATCAGTGAGACAGTTTATTTGAAAAATCTAGGAAATAATCTTGAAAGAATAACAAATATTTTGAAGATGAAATAAATAATCATAAAGCATGCTTTTGCATCAACAAATGCCCACTTCATTTCAAAATAAGCTGGCCAATAACAAACACAACAATTTAGGATTAAAATTCAGACACTGTACTACAGTATACATATTTTGCATGAAGATAACCAGTCAGACTTGCAGTTGTTACTAGTCACCATAAATGTTTCCATTTTTGAGTTTTCAAATTCGGGAGCTTACATTTGAAAATTAGGGCCGCATGCACATAAAGGTTGACCACAAAAGATTACTTTTGTTCAGCCAATATTAAAATTGTTATTTATTTGATCATTTCATACCCATAAGCAATGAAAACATTATATTTAAAGTAAAAGAATAAATTTCTGAATTGAACTCGCTTGTGCTTCAATAAAACTTTGGGAATTACAGAAAACTCCAAAGGGATCTTCCACAAACCTAATTCAAACACTCATGGCACCCAACTTGGGCAATCAACACAAAAATTTGTGAAACAAATGCTCAACCTGAGTTTTTTGAAGACAACATCCATCAGATAAGCAGGGACACAAACAAAAGTTTGAGGAATAAAATTCCCTGTTTTCAAATACATGAACAATGTCTGTTCATCAGAAACACTCAAGTCAGATGTATTCCATCACTGGGACTCACTGAAAACTTTTTCCACTTAGGAAAAACATTTTTTAAAATTGCATATCTAGAAAAAATTGGCTCTTAATAAATTCCCATGACCTATTTGCAGTCTCTGCATAACATTTTGATTATTTGTTGTAGAGCAGCTGTCCAAAAAACTTGGTTGAAGACCACAAAGGCACCGCAGTTAAAGGCCCCGCATTTCACACCCTTCACAAACAATTCTTCAGAGCTTATCAGGAAATGAATGAACTTGGTGGTGCGGCCATTGAAGGGCTTGATTTCAAAAACTGACAAATGTTGCACATGATACAAAGCTCGTCCCATGGCATCAGATAATTCTTGCGCAGTGTAACTTTTCAAATCCAAAGCATTTACTTCCGTCATCACTGAAAATAAAGCGAACAGAACATAGATGTGCATAGAGATAAACATTGACAGAACTTACTTCTGTCGCCCAAACTTGGTGCCGATTCCTGTTACAGTATATCAATGACTTTCAAGGAGCTGCGGATTTTCCGCAAGAATTCAAACAAACGAAATCTGATCGCTGATTTCTGAAGGGTTCAATGTCGAGTAAAGGTACACCTGACTGATTTGCTGCAGCTTTTACAAACAAAGCAAATCGCCAACGAACTATCAGAATCACCAGATGAAATCGAAAAATTAAGAAGCTTGCGTTCCTCACGTTTCAACGACACAAGGGGAATTTCCGAACTGCGCAAAACCAGCATGCAGACGGATCTCTAAATACCAGGTTACGCAGGTGCAAGTAATTAACACACTGGCAAATGTATTACCTTTAAGGAAAAACACGATTGATGTGAACGACCACAATTAGAATAAAAAAGACAAGCAAATGAAAGACATTCTGAAAACCGATTAATGTTCTTCATACGCCGGACATCATGATGAAATCGGGTAGGAGAAAAAATCCAGCGGCCCTAAAATCCCGTGAGACCAAAAATCCGGTAGGCAGGAAAATCTCGCATGGTCCAAAAAGCCGGTAGGTACCTAAATCCCGTAGGTACAAAAATCCCGATGAGTACTACAAAATCGTAACATTGGCTCTATGGGTTACCCTTCCAACTGTACGGAAGAAATAAAAATCTGGTGGATCATGAAATTGTGAAAGCGCAAGGGTTTTAATTCCTTCCAAGGGTTTGGGAGGTTTAGGGATTATCTTTCTCAATAGAATCTCACCTTCACTTCCTCATATTTCTCAAAAGAAAGGTAAGGAAGCCTTGGAAAGATGTAGCCTCCATCCAGGCATTGTTTTGTACTGTATATAAACTGTGTATATAAAACTGCATTTAGACTTCTTTGATAATAATGAATTGTTTAAATACCACTGCCTTCTGTAGTTTTCAAACTAGGTTTTTTGATATGAAAATACATTTCTTGGGATTTTCGATCCTACGGGGTTTTCGGACCTTTCGAAATTTTTGGGCTTACGGGATTTTCGGGCCATGGGATTTCTTCTCCCACCGGATTTTATCCTGCACCCCTCCGGACAGACGCTTCAGAGCTACAAGCAGCAGAATTCGCAGATTAAAAACTTTTTTCTACAGCATCAGGTTCGAGAGCACCTTAAGAATGTCCAGAAATATGTCTGGGTAACCAGACTCTTAGGTTCTGAAAACTTCTGAAATCGCAAAACTTCATTTCTAAGCCATAATAGCAGCATTTTTACCATTCTCTTTTCATGTAACATCACCTTTCTCACGCAATCTGAACCAGAACTTCCATTCCTTGCCACGTATGTAGTACAGTCGTGGGAAAAAACTGACGTTATTCAGAAAGTTCAGGGAGAATTCTCTCGGGAATATGCGACTGAAGTCGATATTGAGCAATCGCACCTTCCACATACTGTTGGTCTTCGCGAAAAACAGCAATTCCGGAATTGGAGAAATCGGCAATTCGCGGACAGGGCATTGAACACAGGCGCTTGCGCGAAGGCTTTCAAAATCTGTCACTTCGGTCCCCGCACAACGATCATATAAAATAACCTAGAAAAATCGTAACATCGAGGAACCGGTGAGCTGATTTTAATTACAGGAATGTCTGATCAATTTAGACATATTACCGAACCTTGATCTGATCCGTATCCACGAAGAAAAAATCTTTGGACACAAACTTTTTTGGATCGGAAACGGGCTGAAAGTGGGACATCGAAACTTCATACATCGTCAACAGGATTCGAAGTACTGTACTACAGGCACAGAAATGCATTTCGCAGAACTTGGAAAGCCTGCTGATCAGTAATACTTCCGTGCGTGGTCGGTGAAACTTCGGCTGACGAAACTTGTGAATGCGCATCGAACTTATTTTCCACCGAGTACACCTTAACTTCATAAGGTGGGAAGTGAGTTTATTTTCCCCAAGTTCTTCGCCCGGCTGTCTCATCGCCGTGCTGATCCGCGACAAATATTTCGTTCGCTGAAATGTCCGGGTTTTTCTCACTGGTTTGTTGCCAATTTTTTCAGGCGAGCTGTCCTTGTAGGACTCGTTTTTCGCAGAATAATAGCTTCGCCGTCAACAGCAATTGGTGAACACCCGGGTCGTGCCACGAATTGCACCCCCTCACATGATAGTTTACCATGGACAATTAAATTTGTCTTTCACATTTTACAACTGCGCCACTCCCGCATGTGTTCGTCATTCATCCCCTCGTCGGGTTTTACAGCACAGACGACTTGCTCTATCCCGAGCGCACGGAAGAAATACGTTTCCGCCAAAATAAAAACAGCTCTCTTTTCTCATAAATTTCAACTTTGCACCTGTTGCGCAACGGAACCTGGTCTTGTTTACAACAGCTGCATTTTGAGTCGTTCAAATAGCAGGCCTTTTTTTTCAAGAATTTTCCCTTTATCTATGTCAAGCCTTAGCAACTATAAAGCGGGGGCTCCATCATCAAATCTCGTAGGAGAAAAACCCCGCGGCTCGGAAATCCGGGTATACCGACAATCCCGCGGGCCTAGAAAACTGGCAAGGGTCCAAAATGATTTTCACAGCTCAACTTCGCCTCCTGAAGCAATAAACTTTCATAATTCAGGGTGGAAATCTTGTACAGTAGAAAACTTGCTGAATTTCTCAAAATCTTTTTTCTATAATCCCTTCATCATGTACTGCTGTATAGTCAGGGCCGGACTAAGGCGGGTGCAGCGGGTTCACTGCACACGGCGCCTGGCTAGGGGGGGCGCAAAAATCAGTGCCAGAGTTGGCGAAAAAGTCAGACCTGACCCGGGCAGTAAGGAGGGGGTGTGCCAGCATGATGAGGCACCAGGCACCTCATCATTGATTGACTCATTGATGAGGCGCCTCATCATGCTGGCAAAATTATTTACTTTCAAAACTTCAAGATTGACAAAAGTAAACAGCAAGACACAGGAAGCATCAGAAACTTCAAATCCCTGAGTTCCCTGCCCCCTCCCCAATTCTGATGTTTCCTGTTCAGGCTGTGATGTTTTATTACTTTCAAAACTTCAAGATTGACAAAAGTAAACAGCAAGACACAGGAAGCATCAAACACTTCAAATCCCTGAGTTCCCTGCCCCCTCCCCAATTCTGATGCTTCCTGTTCAGGCTGTGATGTTTTGGACTGCACGTTAATAGGCCAATCACATGCCTCAAAAATTGAACCACTGCTGTGTCCCAAGGAATCCAGGAAAAAGTAAAAAAAAAACCTCTTCATCCACATATAGTCAGTCAATTGAGAGCTTCAACCCTGTGGAGAACCACCTTTAAAAAAAGGGAGAATTTCCCCTGTTTCCTAGAGGAAGAAAAAATGGGAAGACTTAAGAAAATACCTTTTTTATAAAAAAAAGAGGGAAAATTCATCATGTGGGATGAAAATTCAGAAACACTGACATTCTGAAACTGCACAACCCCTGCACTTTATGCACTCTCAATACATTAAACAATTGAGCATTTATTATTTATTCTATTACAAAATCAAAAATGTTCTAATTTTTGATGGCAAATTCTCTAATTTGATAGATTTTTAACACAAAACATGAAAATTCGAAAAATTCTCTGCAACTGGAATCCCTTTGAAAATTCAAAGTTTGGTGAAAGAGAAAATTTCCCCTAGTTTAAATATGTAATGGAGTTAGATGTGCAGATGAGTTTTAAAATTTGTCATGCTTAAAAAATAAAGCTAATTGCAGAATTGAGCAAGAAACTAGAATTTTTAGATTTTGTAATCAAGAGACTTATCAGCATGGTTCATTGTTTCATGTATTGACAGTGCATAAAGTGCACAGTTATTAAAATAAGCAGAGTTATAAAAGAGCCCATTGTTAGAAGAAGCACAATTATCAGACAAACAATAAGAAAATTTTAAAAAGTTCTAGTTTTTTGCTTATACATTTTTAAATTTACTAGATTTTTCAACAAAAACACAAACATTCAGAAGAAATCTCTGCACCTCTAATCCCTTTAAATGTTTAAAGTTTGGTGAAGAAGGAAATTTTGTATAAATTTTCAGATCCGAAAAAATGTTTTTTTGTCATTTAGAAAAGGTTTAACATTCTCATTTTCACCTTTGTCAACTTGGATTATCTTATGTATAAAAAAATGGGAAGTGTAGAGAAATCCATGATTTTTTCAATGCAGTTGAAAATTTGCATTTCAGTGCATAATTGCCTTTTTGGCAAATTTTAAAAGATGAAAAATTGGGAAGAAAAACTGAAGCAAGAATTCAGACTTTTTAGTTTAGCCCATTCTAATTTATTTGCTTTTGATGAAACTTGAAAATTCTTTACAGGGTGTCATGCACAGTGATGTTTTACAAGCTTATTTCTTTTTGTTGAAAAATGTTACAAATTGAAATGGTTGAAATTCAAAAAAGTAAAAACATTTTTGATGATTTTTGTACAATTTTCAAAAAACATTTCACATGTTTGGTTGTAATTCTGTCAAATGTTCAGATTTTTGCATGTTTAAAAAAGGAAATTTAGAAAACATCTTTGTGCATGCAAAGCTGTAGACAATTCTAAAATTGGTGGAAAATTGAATTTTTAACAATTACCCCAAAACAGAGCCAGTCCTTAAACTGAGAATTTGTAACTCAGAATGTCCATAAACTGGTGTTTGACTGTATATTGTCTGATTGCAGTTTTTCATGTATAGGGGCACCAAGTGAGGGTTTGCACACAGGCGCCATGAAGGCTTGGGCCGGCCCTGTGTATAGTACAGTACATTGAGTATTAAGATTGAAAATGAAATACAGTATCACTATCAAAATGCATTTAGACTTCTTTGATTATTTAGAAGTTTGTTTACATACCATTACCTACTAGTGATCAAAGGAGGTATTCCTGATATGAAAATTCAAGTTTTGCGGTTCTCCTGCCTACGGGATTTTTTGGACCCTCCGAGCATTTTAGGCCTATGGGATTTTCGGGCCGCGGGATTTTCTCCAGCACCCCGAACGTGTACCAGGTTGAAAACCTCCCACAACTGTGGACATTTCTTTGCGAATCCACAGTGCCACCACCACTCCACACACTGAATATTTACAACACAGAAGTACTGTACCCCCAATATAAAAGCACGTAAAAAGGCGAACACAGCGATAACCTTATCCAGGCGCACTTCGAAGAAACATGACGGCCTGATCCGCTAAAGGGGCTAGAATTTTAACACGAGGACGATCGAGAGCAGAAATAGGTCTTGCCTGGTTCCTACTGATGCATTTTCTCCCGTCAAGAATTCGTTCACAGATTGAAAGCAGCACTGTTAAAAAGTCAAAAGAAGTACTCTTACAGTATACTGTGCCAGCGACAACTCCAAATACCCGTACGGTACTTGAAAATGTGCCGAACCAGAGGTGGCCGCTTTCCGGAACAGGATTTCAGTACTGTATGATCATCATGCCAAACGTTTGAATGAAATCTTTGAATCAATCTCACGCTTCATCGAATTTTGTCGAGAGACACGCGTTGAACTGGATCCAATAAAAAATGTCAATCTGAGAGTGGTATAGATGGTGAAGAACAGAAGTATCTTCCACGAATATTCGGTTCTCTCCACCTTCAACAGTATCCATCACTGGAACACAAGTCAGTCCTTTGAAGCCAAAAAAAAACGTTACTCCAACCCGGGCACTGCGTGAACCCGATGCCGCACACTCCGCCGAACTTCTCATTGCCCCATCAGGGTCGCCCATAACTTCCAGGCCTACTTCGCCAAGGACGATCGCTTGAACCAGTGTTGCTAGACATGAGGCTTCCCAAAATACAGTATTGAGTTCGTTCAAACCCTGCGCAGCCCAACATTTCTGGCAACCTTCGCGCGCAAGATGGACGTCGCGGTTCCCCAACCCGGATTTCTCTCAACAGCTTATGATTACGCGTAAGTTTAAACGGGTTGAGTGGCGACGAACTTCCGCAGGACTGCCTGACATCTCGTGTCCGTTGCGGTTGTTTCAGCTTACATAAATTAACCAAAACCTAAAGGATAGAAAGAACTCATCCCATTCCTTTTCAGAGTGAACTTCCTGAATTCTAGTGTCTACCAAAGCAAAAGCGCAGAAGGTCCTTGTCATGCGGAATTACATCCAGATCATCCCTATACAGCAGTATCACCCTGTCTGATGCTTTGTGTTTTCTCCTGATAAGTTTCAACTGCCTTATGGGAAGCAATTCAGTTTCTCTTGGTAGATTAACGTGATCACATCACATTATTGCATCTGTTAAGAAGTTCCTCTATAGTCATATAGGAAGCGCGTAGTCGATTCTTAGATTTCTTACTATAGATTGCAGAAAAACTGTCAACAATTGGACTTGACTGCTGTGGTGCATTGCTCACGCATGCTCTTCCTAAAAAAAGAACAACCCAAGAATGAACCGCGTTTGAGGAGTTTACCGACAAAGCGACAATTTTGTTTCGTCTATGCGTGGATCAAGCACTTGGGTTCAAATCTCCCTTTAAAATCGTCTGCTCTGGTCGTAGTTCGAGTGTTCGATCCGTTCCAGCGCTATCCGTGAGCATTTCTTAGCAAAATTTGTGAGCCGCGCGTCTATAGTGCACGGATTCTTGTTTAATATTCTACGAAAAGCCATTCGAAAATTCAAAGATGGTGGCCTTGGAAACACCCTTGTTTCCAAGAAATTTTTCTTCGTCAGAAAAAATAAAGTGAGTTCCAGGATCCAGCCCCCATACAGCAGGTGACCCTTCTTCTCAAGCCATAAGCATGGCGCCAACTGACAGATGTATGCTTGTGTTCCCTGTCGTGAGGTTTCCCATGTTTCCCATCCTTCGATTCCTGGAAGATATGTGCCTCTGTTTCCTAATTATAGGCAGGATTTTTTTTAGCATCATGAACTGAGGCTTTGGTTGACATTTATAATTTTTGGAATGAATGCTTTCCTTACCCACAGACTAGACTGCATTTTTTGTCCCTATATTTAGATGGGCTCCAAGATGAAATCCAATACGAGAAAAAATCCGGTGCCCAGAAATCTCGCCGGGTCCGAAAATGGCATAGGTACAAAATTCCTGTATGGACTACAGAAGCAAAGAAGTCACAAAAAGACATGGAAGAAGTATGTTCCTTTCAAAGAAATGTATGCAGGTTTTATTTTGAACATATTTTTCGAATTATTCTTCTTTAGCCTTATACCAGAGATGGAAGAGGTGGAATCAAATATGACACAACAAGATGGAGACAAGAAAAAAGTGCATTAACTCTTAGTTGGCCTTTGGGTGGGAATCTTGTTGAGTTGAATAGCTTGTTGAACCTTTAAAAATGTGTTTTCATTCTCTATCATGTGCTGTATATTGAAATTGAAATTTGAAGAAATGAAATATCATTATTCAACTGTACTTAAACTTATTTGTTGATTTAGAAATTATTTACAGACCATCACCATATGTAGATATCAAAGGAGGTTTTTTCTGATGTAGAAATTCCTGTTTTGAGGGCAAAGTAGAGCTGAAAATAATTGGAAAAGTTAACAGTTCATGTACAAAACCAATGCACAGACAAAGTCTTGATCCAAATGAAGGTTACATTTTTCTCACCTTTCCTCAAGAGAAAGGTAAGGAAGAGAAGTTGAGGTTCTTATAAGAAAGGTAATTCCTAAACCTTGAAAATCCTTGGAAGGAAACCCCTCACACTTTCACCATTTCATAATCCACCATATTTGCATTCCTCCCAGGCAGTTGGAAGGATAACTCAGAGAAATTATCACAATTTTTGTAGTATGAGGGATTTTTGTACCTATGCAATTTTTGGACCCCTCCAATATTTTTGGGCATACTGGATTTTTGGCAATTGGGGATTTTTTCTGCCAGGGGATTTTCTCCTGCGCCCATGTATACGGTATTTGCTCCAATAGACACCCACTATCTAATAAACGCCTGCCTCTAATAAGGGTAATAAATAATGGTAATAATTTCATTTTATGATATTCAATATACTGTACAATAATGCACGTTGAAGGGAATATAGAATCATCTATGAAAATTCAAAAGTTTTCAACTCTACAAGATTTTTACCCAAATTGATGGAAGTTTATTACTTCAGAAGGCAAACTTGAGCTATGAAAATCAATTGAAAAGTACACAGTTGATATCCAAAACAAATGCAGGGATGAAGGCTCCAAATGTAGGCCACATCTTTTGCAGGCAGGAAGTGAAGGTGAGGCTCTATTGAGAAAGGTAATTCCTAAACCCCCCAAACCCTTTGGAAGGAATTAAAACCCTTGCACTTTCACAATTTGATAGTCCTTCAGATTTTTAATCTGTCCACACAGTTGGAAGGAAAACCCAGAGACAGTGTTACAATTTTGTAGTACGCAGGATTTTTTACCTATATCCGATTTTTTGACCCTGCAAGATTTTTAGGCCTTTGAGATTGTTGGCCTCACAAGATTTTTGGGTTGCAGGATTTTTTGTCCAATGGGATTTCATTATGGAGCCAAAATTCAGTAGGACTACGCAGAAAATTGGTTTTATTTTGCCCATTATCTTTTCTACATATCAAAATATAATTGAAAATTAGAGATATACTTTTTGCGAGCCTAAAATAGTTTTAGTGCCCTAGCTGTGACCTCAAATGTTTCCAATTAGTTCTTGTGGCTTGGATAACAGCTGTAATCCATGAAAAATGTGCTTCCAAATGGTTCCACACAACATCCTCCCTAAATTCAGAGATTTTTACGTAGTCTTTTCAGAATAAATATACCTGTGCAACTGATGGAGTGAATGATTGAAGCTAATCTCCTGAATTTCACTGTTTTTCAAACAATAATGAAAAATTTGAGAATGCAAGAAAGAGGAAGATATAATTCAAGGGTGTCCAAGATATGGCCCACAGGCCAGATCTGTCCCTCAGAGCATCCCAAAATAATTGCCTCAGGTTGAGAAATATGTAGCAAAATTTCAAATTTTTTTCTGTTTTAAATTAGTTTTATGATTTTTTTTCATTCATTTGTTCTGAGAAATTCCTACAAATTGTCTCCTTTATTACAGCTTGCAGTCTATATACAAAATACTCAAGAATAAGTTAGTGATTCATTGTATTTCTGGAATCTTCCAGAATTTTCAGTTTCAGGAGTGTGCACTTGAAGTTGCACACTCCCATACTTTCAGCTGGCACATGGGTGCAGCTTTCTGCAGCAGCTCTTCTCTGTTTCAGGAACTGTTACACAAGTGATGCATAAATCATTTATTTGTAGTAAACTTTTTGAAGAAAAGTAATTGGGAGTACAATGCATTGTGCCATTACAGTATATCTTTGTGATGACCCAAGAATTATGTTGTTTGTTTAATTTTTTAGGTGTATGTGATTCATGTGCTGGGAAATTATGGAGGAAGGATGACAAAAATTCAACTAAAAAGAAAAGTATGAGCTGAATTGCAGCTCTTCCTCCACCAAAAAAAATTGTAAATTGAATTTTACTTTTGCAAGAACATGCAGAGCACAAATAGGGGTTGTGCACTATCACATACATGAAAAATACTGAGGAATGAGTGGTTGAACAGTGATTTTCCAGCCAAACAAAATAATTAATAAACAATTTCTCATTCAATAGAGGTTTCAATAAAAAATTGACAAATAATGCAAAGTGTTTAATGAATAATGAGAAAGCAAATCTTTGTTCACAATCTTCAACAAAAAAAGTCTTCACCTGGTTTGTCATGAAAAAATTTCAGTTCACAAGGAATACAATGTTTGCTGGCATTTCAAGTTCAAACACAATGACTTGAGCAAGATAAATTACTCTGAGAAATTGCCAAGCCTGCTGAAAAAGTAAAGGGACTTTTTGAATTTTTAAAATTGGATAGGATTTAATTCATTTTTGCCAGTGTGGCCAACAGAGAAGGGCTGCTTTCCAATGTGGCCCTTGGCCCTCTTTGAGTTGGGCACCACTGATCTAATTCATTATAGGCAGGTCTGAAGTGAAATTTTTTCCAGTCATTAACTTCGAGAATCTCCCCGTAACGAATTATTCAATGCAACAATCTTTTGCTGAAGTCCCCAAATTTGGATTTCATGAGATTTCAGTGTGATTTACAATAAAAAGTTGCCCAATTCCATAGTTTTTCAAACAGGGAGGTTCAATGGTATTTGTTATAACGATATTTTACTGTAGTGGAAACTGAGGATGAACAGAAAAAATAACTCAGTGAAACCCGAACCTACTGCTTAAAATTGTAATGATTCATCATCAATGATATGCTCAATATTCCATGGTTTTTTCTTTAAACAGGGACAGCAAGGGACGTCACACGAATGATGTTTACTTGCTCAAGCTCCATCAAACCCTTACATTCGATATGACTTCATTTCTTGGATTAGACTACCTTCAAATGACTCTATTCCGTTACCATGTTTGTGATTCGAAATGTAACCCTCGTAAAAAATTATTCTCTTGCAAAAATAATATATTACTAAATTATTATAAAAATGTTTCCAGGCGCCTCTCTCCTCGTCATTTGATGGGGTTCTTTGAGCTTTGGAGGCGATGGGGTTCTTCGGATATGCTTACTGAATATTTGTAATAACACTATTTGTTTCATTTATATTTCATTGTAATGTGGTCATGCCAGGAATTCTCACAAGTTATTTAGACCATTTATCTCCCATCGGTGGTCTGCAGACCAGCGCCAGTCCACAGAAGTATTTTGCTGGTCTGCATGAATTTTCTGCAGCCTAAGAAATTGATCAATATTTGCAATGGAGTCTGTTATATTTATCTGGAATTTTGTAGACATTTGCATTTGTAATTATCTGATGGAAAAAAAGTCATATTTTTTCTTAACACCAATTCATACAAATTTTCACTGGCTGAATTGTATTATTGTATTCTTCCATTCTGAGAAACCTTTCTTCAAGCACACCTTCCTAAATTTTCAGAGTTCCTCCACTACACCTGCTTCATTTTTTTTATATACAAAGAAAGCAGAAACTTTTCAAATGCTCACCCTAAAGTCTTTCAAGCAAAACATTCCTGCTTTTGTAAAAATTTGATGAAACTTAGCCATTCCACAGAAAATGTTTGTGGAGTTCGCAGGTCCACAAAACATTTTCTAGGAAATTTTCCAGTCCATGTACCCAAAAAGGTTGGAACACCAGTCTAGGCAACATTATTGAAAACTATTTGGAAAATTCAGAGATAAATGAACCGATAGTGAGTAATAATCTCACAACAAGATGGTTTTAAGATGTACAAGATTTGCTTGCTGTTGGGACTTGGAATGAAGTTGATTTTTCTGAAATATTTCACTGCATACCTGTGTTTTGAAAGGAGATTCTGGAGGGCCACTCATGGACAAAGAAACAAACACACTTGTTGGAGTTGTCTCTTGGGGCATTGAATGCGCAAAGCCTGGGTTTCCTGGAGTCTATGCCCAAGTGTCACACTTCCTGAACTGGATTAAGGAAAAAATTGAGACAGCCTGAGGGCAATTGAAGCTGGAATATTTCATTTTCACAATGAAGGATCGCCAGATTGTTGAACAGGAGAGGTTCTTCTGGCACAAATGACAACCATCATTGCCAAAAACAAGATATATTCATATTTGTGATGGACTCTTTTTGGAATTCACTCATTTTCCTCAGATGTTTGTTGCAAAGCATTCTGTTGGAATACTGAATTGTACATAAATTCTTCCATAGGTAAAATATGAAATATCATATGCATGAAAATACAGTGATTCACCCGAGTATCCATTTTATTTCCAAGAGAGATTCTGTTTGTTGCTCACTAGTTTTGAGAACAGGTGTGCTGCTTACCTTTGCGCCTTCCGGTGACACACACTAAGCACTTTCTTTCTTGTTGACTGGATTGCTCAAAATCAGTTTCCCTGAAATTCTGTTTAGTTCAAAATCGTTATCTCTTAAAATCAGTTTCAACAATCCAGTTGAACACAAAAAAAAATCCATGGTGTGGGTCAGTGAGAGCCATGAGGCCAGCAGCTCACCTTCAGGATGGGTGTCACTGAATCTCTGACAGTTCTGCAACACAGTTAAAAGGGTCTCAAGCAGTTGGAGAAAATGCTCTATACAAGAATCTAAGAGGAAGAAGGAAAGAAAACATGGCAGTCAGCTGGGTAGCCGGCCTGTCCTTGTTTAATAAGGATTAAAGTTAAAACTTGGACTTTTGTTACATGAGATTTTGTCCCCAACTTTTTCTGGCCAATCCCAGGACTCCAAGAAATACCTGATCCTGAGGACTGGACCAATGCCATGCATCATGATAAATAAAATCCTTCTTAAAATTCCCAATTTGTATGAGTCTCAGCCTAGTTGTCATTGCAAGGACTTGGGTGCCCAAAATTGAGAGCTTGCTGATATGAGAGGTTTTTGATGGTCATTTTGATGTCTTGTCTTACTTAGCTAGTTCTTGGTTGCGTTGAAAAACTGTCTGTCATATCAATTCTTTTACTTAGAACAATTTGAAATATATTTCTAATCTTAAATACGGATTCCACCAAAAATTCCTGGCCCTTGTCCTGGACTGATTCTGTGCATGTTTCCTTGGTCAAAACTAATTCCTTGACCCACAGCAATCTTCATTCACATCATGTCAAGTGACAGTTGTCCTTAACATATGTTTCATTTCAGAAGGTGTGGGCATATTTTCAGATTATGCAATTCCCAGTTTTGAATGGGAGTTGTACTTACAACGATGCATTGCTCCAACGTAAATAAATGTCCACCAGCACTTCACACCATTATTATTTTTTATTATTTCATCAGTCCTATCTTTCTTTGAATAATAATTTTGGTGTCTTTCCAGCAAAAATTCGAACAGCACTGTTCACGAAATTCACGATCCAAACACACTTGATTCCCAGGCTTCATCACGGCGGCAATCTGAATTATCATACACATGCGTCCTTCCCTCATCATCCTCCTCAGCGTGTCCATATACTTTTTCAGCCAAAGTAGCCAAAGCCATCCAGCAAAAGACAAAGCCGCGCTGTTGAAAATTGTTCTCCAGTGATTCCCTCCATTTCCGGAGTAGCAATTGGACGCGGATTGAGACACGAAGTCCCGATGCGAAGGAATGGACAAGGAAGTTCCGTAGGCGGAAAGACTTCCGTTGACGCTCCTCTGACAATCTCCCAAAATGTGCACCGTCACCAGAGGCGCTTTTTTAATTTTTTTTCGTTGTACTGGCCCTTCACCGGTGCTCCAGGGTCACCCTACGCGTACATATATGCATAGAATGAAACCTTGTAACAACAAACTTTGCTGGGGCCTGATGAAAAAATTTGGCATTACTGTACAATGAATGTGTTTCATCAATCAAGATTCGTGGCATTTAAACCACTTTTGACTGGAATTGAAAAGAATAATGGTGGTCTGCCAGGTTGAAAACAGGCAATACTGTACAAGACCTGTCACATTTTTTGAGTATATTTCTCGAGCAGTGGACAGAAAATTTATAAATAATTAGTACTGTATAGCACTTTATTTTCATCAAATCTGCATTTCTGAAACAATGTGTCATTTTTCTTGAAATATAACAGGAAAGAAAGGTACAAGTGGGAGAAATACTGTACTGAAATACCTTCTGCAGCTTATTCATGCATACCTACTGTATTTCTTCTTTCAATTAGGGAAAAATCTTTATTACAGGTTTTTATTCTATTTAAAAAAAGGCATATATCCCGAAATTGAGTTCTAAAAAATTCCAAGAAATACGTCCTGTGGTTTATTTTTTTCAACACTATCAAATCTCTACAGAAAGTTTTGGTTCTCAGACGCAGTTTGAATGCCGCACCATTTAAATTTTTTCCAATTTTCAGCCATTCATCAAATAATCCCTTTGACTTATGCATGGAATCAGGGCCAATTTTTTTTTACAGTACTGTAAAAGATTTTTTTGACTATAATAAGATTAAAGCCAAAAATGAGTTTGCTGAAATTATATTCTTTTAACACGGTGCCAACAGGAAAACTGCCACGACAAATAAAAACTCTGGGACAACAAAAAATTTGTTAAACCGAGATTCATTGTAACGGAGTCAACTTTATACATTAAAATCTTGTAAGAACAAACTCCCCGCGACCTGAAAACAAAATTCAAAATACAAAAAGATCTTTACATCAAGATTCTGTGTTTTTTTTAGCGTCAGACTGAAATTTTAATCAATGGGATCCTTGTCACCCAATTGTTGGGGTGCCCCAACAATTAGGTCACCAGACTGCGGTTTGGTGAGCTGGGGATTTGGGAGACCAAGCACTGCCCGGGCTGGCAGTTTGAGGGACTGGCGTTTGCTGGCTGGCGGTTGTGTGACCGTGAATTGACCGGCTGGCGGCTGACCCAACACACCTTTCCAGCACTCATTCAGTAAGAAATTCAAGGCCAAGAATATTACCAATTACAATTTCCAATAATTATTTTTTCTCTCCTCCAACAAAAATGCTTGTTTCACGTCACGAACTCAATTTCTTTGGTGGTCCCTCAAAATTCGACTTCGAAGTGTTTGACTGGACAGAAATAGATTTGCTGACGCATCATCAATTAAAATGCCACTCGAAAAAAAAAAAGCTGGAACTCACATTTGGTCAGAGGATAGCCATCCCATCCAGAGAGTTTGAGCATCTCATTCTTCAAATCTGTGGGATAACTAATAACAGCTGACATGACAGTCGTTGAATATCCAGCATCTCACCCAAGTTTGGTAACTGCCAACGCATTTTTGAATATGTTTGCTGTGAAATTCATTGCAGCAATTAAATCCATATCAGCTAGGCCAATGTGCAGGGGAGGGGGGTGGTAAATGATTTAACCAGGCTAGACCTTCAACTCTTGCTTGACTCCTTCAGCCTCAAACAACTTCAGGTCTCCCAGCACAACCTACAATTTCTGAAGTCTGAGGATTTCCAGGAATGATTTGTCCAACATGTAAGGGTTTGTCAAAGCGTACCTGCATAAGTACCCCAAAAACATGTGATCATTGAAATTTTCAAAAATTTGACAGTAAGAGAGATATACTGTAAGAAAAAGAATACTTAGGCTGAATAAAATCTCACAAAGAGGATGAGAAGAAAAAGAGCTTGAATTATTTCAAATGCTTGATAAGATGCAAGCAAATTCAGACAAGATCAATTGGATAAAGGTCAAGGCTTATGAAATTATTGAGATAAAGAAAACATGATTGAGCAGCCGGGACAAAGTTGTCCTAGTATAAAGTTATGTATTTTCAAGAGTTTTAAGACGTTTGGTAAAAATGGGCAAGTTTCACTCAAAGTAGAATTTCACTCAAAATATGCAAGAGGTTTTTCCATGCGGAGATCCACACCAGTTCACAACTCAATAGCAAGTGTTCAATCACATGACATTCAGAAATCAGGAAAGGAAGTGTTGAAGGAAGAACATTGAAGATCTATTCAAGAATGTCCTTGCTGGGCCTGAAACCAAACTTGGGTTTGGTTCCCAGGTTCCAGCAGAAGCTGCGAAATTTTCTTCGAAAATAAAGACGAGGATTTACTAATCTGGCGCCAAAGTGTTGGCAAGCCAAAGTTTTTTCCAACATATACCCCCCCCCTTTTACTTTCTGAAACAGCTCAAAGAGGTTGTTGAGAAAAGTGAAAGTAGAAAAAAGGAGGATAAATATGGTTTGTAAGAATTGTTTAGCAGAAGAAAAGATCAATTTGCCTTGAAGTGAGTGCCAAAAAAACACTGAAGTGCACATGCAAGTGCTTTCCTCCATGGTTCCAGAACGTCCCATGCTAATGTTCTTGTTTTTGTTGGCTCTTGCCATTGATTCTTTACTCATAGGTTTGACTCAGGCGGGGTGCCAATTTGTCAAGGGTTGAGTCAGAGGGAGCCACCCTATTTAGTCCTGAGAGTTTTTTCTGAATTGTGTCAGTGTGCTCCAAGTTCATTGAGTGTCCAGTTTCCATTCATTCTGTTTCAACCGTGAAAGAAAATCTTCAACATTGTTAGGGATTGGTTTCAAAGTGTTAAGATTGGGAATTTGGGGAAATTTTCTCACTTTCAGGGATGGCCAGTCCCATCTAGTGCAAAAATTTTGAAGTTCAATTCTTTAATAAAGTTCTAGTTCTTCATTTAGGTTTTCTTTCTAGTCTGCGTTTTGCTTCAAAATTTGTTGTAAGACTTTGTTTTGCTGGAGTATAAGCGTTTTGCTTTTGAATCTTGGTGTAAGACTTTGTTTTGCTAGAGTATAAGCATTTTGCTTTTGAATTTCAGTGTAAGACTTTGTTTTGCTGGAGTATAAGCATTTTACTTTTGAATTTTGGTTTTGTTTTATGCAGTTTACAGGGACTTGCAGATCCTCATCAGCAGTTTATGGGAACTTCCAGGTTCTCATCCACAGTTTACAGGGACTTGCAGGTCTGCCTGATATGCAGTTTTTGCAGAAAGTTTCACATTTGAATAATAGCTAGCAGAAGCTGCCCAGCCTTCAAGCTAGTCTATTTGCCAAAGTGTTGCCAACTCTTTTGATAGGTAGTTTATGCAGACATACTGGATCCACCTAGGATTGCAGTTACAAGCCTTCTTTCTCATTTGCATTTTTTGTGCCAGTCTTAGGCATCCTCCACTTTCAGAACATTTTACAGGGATGTGTTGAGGACCTCTTATGCAGTTTACAGGGTGGACGGACTTCTCGCCGGAGCTCACATGTGAGCTGCCGAATTTACGCTGCTCCCCCTTCCCCCTGCCTCACTCCCTGAACCCATCACTCTCTCTATGAAGAAAAATCATGAGAGACTTCAGAAGGCCTGTTTGAATAGGTATAACAGTGTAATAGAAGTACTATCAACAAATATAATTAATATTCATTTTTATAAACCTTATGGCTTTACTGAAGGTTCTCTNTGTAATTTTGTAAATTTCAGGATTCACTATGGAACCAATTGCTCAGACATCAAAAAATATGTAACACACTTTTTGGAGAAAATACATTGACCTTTTTGGATGAAGCTGGTGCCCCCTCAAAGTAATTATAAGTGTGAGCTGGGTGCTTCTTTGGATATGCAGTTTGGCACAATTAATGACTTCCTCAGCTAACACAAAGCAATGCAGGCCACACCCTGCATGTAGGATTTAGTGCATTATTTCCAAGGGAATTAAGACAACAACTGAATTTTTTAAATATGTGGGTGCTTTCAAAATCAAAAACTCACAACTTTGCCATTTTTACAAATGAGAACTTCCTTGCATTCATGAAAACATGAATGCCTGACTTGGGGCATTCTATTGTGTTCATTTTGTGCCTGGTGTGCTTTTTTTTACATACCCAAGCTAGTTCGGGGAGTTAATTGTTCTTAGAATTTCCAAGTTGGGCAGGGTTATTGATTGCAGAAGAATGCCAAACTTTGGTGTTTTGGAAAACAACAATGCCAAATGTTACAGACATTTTTGAAAATCAGAACACCAGACTTTGACATCCATGAAAACTTGAACACCTGACTTGGGCATTCATGAAAACATGAGCACGTGACTAGGAGCATTCTACTGTATTGTGTTTGATTTGTGCCAGATATATGCTTTTTTTAGAAAGGAAACATGAGTTTTGTGAAAAACTTGAGTGTGTATAGGAAAAAATACAGATATGCAATAAATGTCTGGTCTTTGATATTTTATCACAGGGATGCAGGAACCAACAATCCTCAACAAGTCCTTCAGCTCTTTCAACAGACACCAAGGATCATGATTATGGAGAGCCACAGTGTTTCTGTCCTACACAATGACAAAGGACAAAACAGACAGGATGCATTCACATTTTTTCTCATTGCACCAGCAGCAGTGATATTCATGGAAGTAGTGATAAGGTTTGCATAAAACTTGAGGGTAGGTAGAAGTGCTGATATACAATAATTGTCTGTTATTGATCTTCAAACACAGGAATGCAACAATCAGCCATCCCCACTTGCATCACCTATTCCAACTGAAACCACCAGCAACAGTGATGAAAGCAGACTGGACAAAACAGAATCTTCTTTTTCCAGTTTCTTCCCACTACTCCTGCATGGCATACTCACCTGAAATGCAATGATCTCCACCTGCCTTTACCATAACCAAACATTGGAAGGCATGTGAAGGGCCCTCTGGGGATGCTAAGGGGATGGCAATTGTCTGTTCAGGGCAATAAGCTTTGAGGTGACACTCACAGAGGACCACCACAAGTTCTTTTGGTCAGCTGCCTGTGGGGTTATGAGGGATGACATTTTGCAATTGCAGTTCAAGTACCTACCACAAACCCCAGATGAAGTGGAAAAATACCTCAAGAAGAGCAAGATGGAGAAGGATGGAGCATGGGGAACCCATATTGAGTTGATTGCTACAGTAGCAGTACTCAAAACACCAATACAAATAATTGTTCATCCTTCACATCTTCCCACTGGGTGTACTAAGCACCTGACATTGTCCCATCTCTACACAGGCAATCATCAGTGAGACAATTTATTTGATTAATCTGAGAAACTATTTTGAAAGATCAATAACTATTTTGAAGATGAAATAAATAAGCATATAGCATGCTTCTGCATCAACAAATGACCACTTCATTTCAAAATAAACTGGCCAATAAGATACACAACAATTTAAAATTGAACTTACCGTACAATACATAGTTTGCATGAAGATAACCAGACAGACTTACAGTTGATACTAGTCACAATGAATGTTCCCATATTTTTGGTTTTCATATTTGGGGTCTTACATTTTAAAAATAGGGCCACATTCGTATGAAGGTTGACCACATAAAATTCCTTTTGTTCAGCCCATATTAAAATTGTTTGATCATTTATTTGATCATTTCATACCCATCAGCAATTGAAACATTCTATTCAATGTAAAATAATAAATTTCTGAATTGAACTCACTGTGCTTCAGTGAAACTTCAAGAATCATAGAAAACTCCACAGGGATCTTCCACAAACCTGATTCAAATGCTCATGACACCTAAGGTGAGCAGCCAACACAAAAATTTGTGAAACAACGCCCAACTTGAATTTTCTGAAGACAACAATGTCCAGTTAAGCAGGGGCAAAAACAAACGTTTGACAGATACAATTCACTGTTTTCAGATACAAGAACAATGTCTGTTCATCAGAAACACTCAAGTCAGATGTATTCTATTACTGGGAATCACGGAAAACTTTTTTCACTTTTGAAAAACATTTGAAAAAATTCCAGATCTAAAAAAATGGCTCTTAAAAAATTCCTATGAACTATTTGCAATGTCTGCATCACATTTTAATTATTTATTGTAGAGCAGCTGAACAAAAAACTTAGTTGATGACCACTGTAAGCACAGCTTCCTGAGGCTTCACCTTGGCAGCAAATTTTTTTCACTGATCCTCAGTAATGGAAAAGTTGGGCTTCCATGTATTGAGAATGACCAAGTAGTATCAGGGTCACACACATATGAGCAATGGGATCATTTTTTAAAATCATGAATGCCAGTTTTGGGTGTTTGTGTGTGTTCAATTCATGTGCTTCCAACAAGAGAAAAGTTGGGAATTTGTGTATTGAGGATGCCTAATTTGTTCAGAAAATAATACATTGTTAGGACAATATTCTTAGGACCACCAAAGAAGTGTGTTGTACAGTACAAACTATTTTTTTATGACATTTTCAAAGTTGAGGAGTGGAAAAGTCTCAGTGATGATTTTCTGTGTAGAGATGGGACAATGCCAGGTTCTTAGTGCACCCAGTGGAAAGATGTGATGCAATGAACAATTATTTGTATTGGTGTTTTGAGTACTGTTACTGTAGCAATCAACTCAATATGGGTTCCCCATGCTCCATCCTTCTCCATCTTGCTCTTCTTGAGGTATTTTTCCACTTCATCTGGGGTTTGTGGTAGGTACTTGAACTGCAATTGCAAAATTGCACCCTCACAACCCCACAGGCAGCTGACCAAAAGAACTTGTGGTGGTCCTCTGTGAGTGTCACCTCAAAGCTTATTGCCCTGAACAGACAATTGCCATCCCCTTAGCATCCCCAGAGGGCCCTTCACATGCCTTCCAATGTTTGGTTATGGTAAAGGCAGGTGGAGATCATTGCATTTCAGGTGAGTATGCCATGCAGGAGTAGTGGGAAGAAACTGGCAAAAGAAGATTCTGTTTTGTCCAGTCTGCTTTCATCACTGTTGCTGGTGGTTTCAGTTGGAATAGGTGATGCAAGTGGGGATGGCTGATTTTTGCATTCCTGCGTTTGAAGATCAAGAACAGACAATTATTGTATATCTGCACTTCTACCTGCCCTCAAGTTTCATACAAACCTTCTCACTACTTCCATGAATATCACTGCTGCTGGTGCAATAAGAAAAAATGTGAATGCATCCTGTCTGTTTTGTCCTTTGTCATCGCATAGGTGCTATCAAACTGCACTGAACATTGTGTAGGACAGAAACACTGTGGCTCTCCATTATCATGATCCTTGGTGTCTGTTGAAAGAGCTGAAGGAATTGTTGAGGATTGTTGGTTCCTGCATCCCTGTGTCAAAATATCAAGACTAGACATAATTGGCATCTTTGCACTTTTTTGTATGCACACTTGTATTCATATTATTGACTACAATGTACCAACAGTTTCTGTAAGCCCTTTTGAGCTGATGTATTTCTGCTAGGCTTGGCTGTAGCTGGTGAGACAGCCATTATATTTCACAATCCTGGTTTTGACCAAATACTTTTCCAACCACTCTCACTTTTCCTTACTTTTAAAAAGAAAAGAAGTATGATGCTCCCAATTTGAATTGGTTGCTATGCATATTCCTTAACCTTGGCCAACCAAGGCTAGATATACACATGCATTTCATGTTGAGTCAAGTTTACCACACCCAGACTCTGACTGACTAACTTGTTGATGTTGCTGCGCTTGGCAACAATTCATCTTCCAATACTCTCACAGAGTACCTTTTACATTAGCTTTGGAAGTTGCAGAAAACAATTCAAATCTCCAAACAACATCTCAACTTTTAGCAATTAAAGTACAACAGTGCTTCATCACCACAGTCTTTCATTTTGCTATTCATGTTTAAGATAACGAAGTTGATGCAGCTGTAGTTTTCTTGTTTGAAGGGATGGATCCGTAGTGTTTCTGTAAAAATGTGCACATTCTACAGTGAACCTAGAAAAGTGACAAGAAATTCTAGCAAAACCTTGAAGTGAACTTGAACTGCTGAACAAAAAGTGTTTTTGTGGAGATAACTTACAGGAATTGCATAACAATAAATGAAGTGCTCACCCATAAACTCAGTACAAGGTTTCTGAAATGAAGTAATTTCTCGGCATGCAAAGTACAAGGTAGAGTAAAAAAGACTAGCCATAACCAAGTCAGTGGATGCACCATGCAAAAGTGAGTGTTAAAAAGTGGTTAAACAAGCAAAGTGAATGGAAACACTGGGTCCTTCCAAAATGCCATTGCCAATGCCTAAAGTTAACAAACTCTCCAGTGTCCATTTGGCAAGAATAGCAGACAAATCACCTGAAGCTGTCATCAGGTACTTGACTGAACTGGTTGGACTTCTGAGGATCAAAAATAAAAAGATAAAATCAGAAAGAGATACCAATATCAGACCTGCAGAAAAGAGGGCAGTCTTAGCCAATGAATTCAAGTTCTTCAAAAACCAGCTGAAAAGTTACAATACAATCATTGAATCATCAACACCACATTTAGCTGCTATAAATGAGAGTACTCTGGCAACTGAGACAACTCAACTTGCCTTGTTTGCTTCTAACCTAAAAGATGAGACCAACGAGGAGAAAGGCTGAGGTTGAACAGGCCATGGGGATTAAAAACCATTTACTCTTTAGAGAGCTAATAAAAAGTCAATTGGACACACCAACTAAGGATGAGGTGGCGTTTTTCAACATGAAAACTGTGCAAGAGTCTGGTGCCAACAAAGGTGATAAAAATATTGCCAACAATATTCTTGAAAATATCCCTCAATTCACTGGTGCCAAAGGCACTTGGGTAGACTGGAGGAACAAAGTTTGACTGGCTCTGCCTGAATGAAAGGTTACCAATGCTCATATGAGGTTGATCATTTTTCAAAGGATAACTAGTAAAGCTGAAGAGTTCTTGAGCACCATACCTGATCTTCTAGACCAACTGTATCCAGTGATGGTTAGAGCTTTAGAAAAGGTGCATGGTGGGGATTTCATGGGACTTGCTGTACTGAAGCTGCAAAAGACGATGCAGGGTGATTTGGATCCTTGATTTTTTGTTTGTATCAAAAGGATTGGGATTGAGATGCTACGGGAAGCCCCAAGTAAAATCAAAGCAATGCTCAGTGAGAATTCTGATCCTATCATTGACAAACCTTTGTCAGCTAAAGAAACCCTACATTACAAATTTCAAAAGGCTCACATAGATGAGATTATGCTATGCCAGTTTATGGCCAGGCTTCAGCCCAATTTCATAAAGAGATTTTGCAGGGTCCCAGTTACTGTGGATCAAGCTGTAGAAGCTGCCACAAATGTGGCTTTGTAAAAAGAAAGGCTTTGTAAATTTCAACAAACAGCAGAGTCCCATAGAGTTTTCTGCACTTCAGTGGTAACTTTGGGTACTGATCAGGTTGTACAAATGTGTCATCATTGCAGATGGCCGGGTCATTTTGCAAGTGAATGAAGAGTGCATGGTGAAATATGAGTTTGAGCCCATGCAAGTGGCTACCAAGGGGAACAGAAGGCCATAGCACCCCTGCCAGGGAGAAGGCTAATGCTATCTTTCCCTGTTTTGCAGTGGACTACTGCACATGATTCAGGAGTCTCAAGACAGGAGATCCCTGAGTTGAAGCAGAAGTGCAAACTCAGATTTGTCAAGTCCTGGCCAAGCCAAAGACCAGTCAAAAGGGATGAACGGGAAGGGGAAAAGAAAAACAAACCCCACAGCAGCAGCTTATTGAGGCCTTATCAAAGTATCAGAGTACATTTCACCTCATAGGAACAATTGAAAGGAATACAAGTGGAAGGGATATAAGCATAACCAGGCAACAAGTCACAAAATGACTGCTGGCTGCACCTTGTCAGCCCCCAAAGCATCTGGTTGGTCTGCTGTCAACATCTGTGATATCAGTCCACATCAAATTCCTAATTGACACAGGATCAGAGGCATCATTAATTTCTCCTTTTTTTGTTACCAGCAATGTAATAACTTGCACTCAAAATATTGCTTTATGAACCATCAAAGATTGTAAAATACAGTACCAGTAAGAGGATCTTTAGATGCACTCTGGTGATTTAAAGACTTACTCCTGGCTAGGGCAACTTCACTGATAACTGAAATTGCTGACAAAACATTTGATGGTAAATTAGGTTGATATGTACTGAAAGCTCAAAATACTGGCATTCATTTTGGAAAGAAGCGTGTCATTATGTCCCAGGTCTATGTCCCTTTATTTGCCAAAAGAGACTAAGGTTTTGTCTTTATGAACAGATGGAGAAACCCAAAGGTTTGAAAGAGACTTCTTTTTGGATTTACCTATCTAACACTTGCACCATACCTAAGGATGTGCAATCAGTTATAATGGTGAGGCCTAGCAGGGTATAGGGGTTGCACTAGAACTAGAGAATCACTCCATCTTGGTTGATAATTGTAGTAACAGCAGAATCATAATTTCAAGAAGTTTATCAAAAGTGCATGGAGAGAGAATTGGGATCCTTTGTTTAACCGTCACTGACTGGGATGTACATGTTACCCCTTGCATGATGGTCAGCATTGGTTCAATAAATGGTATCAGATTGATGACAATGAATGACAAGGGCAAAACCAAAAAGAAAGTTCATGTCACCACCAAACAAAACCAAAAGACAGCAATGGACCTAAAAAGGATAAGCTCTATGGAAAGATCAAAAAGGAAAACCTACAACAATTGATAGAGGAAAACCTCAACTTGTCAGAATGTCAATCAGAATATGTCAAGACAGTCCAAAAATGTCACTAGATACAGAAATTTTCAGGCTAAAAAATCTGACCAGCTGGGACTCTGTCCCTTATACAAGGCAGGCATCCCACTGGTTATGGAATCTCCAATTTACACCTGCCAGTACCCCATTCCTTGTGAGATGAGGTCCTTGCTAGGAGAATACATCAAGAATCTGCTTGAAAACAAAATAGTCCAGCCCTCAACATCCCTGTGTAACAGCCAAACCTTCATGGTCAAGAAAAAGGATGGAGGCTGGAGGACAGTGGTAGATTTCTGGTAGCTCAATGAGCATGCGATCACCAACCCACATATACTACTTCAGGTTAGACAGATTTTCAGGAATTAGGATCTGCCAAATTTTTCTCTGCCCTTGACCTTTTACATGGGTTTTACAACATTAAAATCCAAGAAAAAGGAAGGTGGAAGACTGCATTCTCCACACCAATGGGCCACTACAAATTTGTATAATTACCAATGGGCATCCAAAATAGCCCCAGTATTTTTCAGAGATTGATGCATCTCATGTTGGATGGGTGTCTTGGATCATTTGTGTACATTTATATGGACAATATACTGATCCATTAAAAAAACCAACCAACTTGTGGCCCATTTCAAAAGCATTCTGCATAGATTAAATGAGTCTGGATTAAAAATAAAGTTTTCCAAATCTCAACTGTTTAAAACACTCATTGAGTACCTCATTTTATTAGTCAAGAGGGTATTAAAGTAAATCCCATAAAACGGAAGCAGTCAGCAATTTCCTGATACCAAAGAATATCAAAGGCATACAAGCATTTCTAGCTTTGTAGTTTATTTTGGATCTTACAGTATATAAAGGATTTTGCAACAAAAGCAAGACCTTTGTATAAACTACTAAAAAAAGATACAGAGTTTCAATGGGGAAAATATCAAGAGGAGGCAAAGAAGTATCTGAAAGCTTACTTACTGAATGCCCTTATTCTGTCCTTTCCCAATTTTGACAAGAGTTTATTTTAGCAACAGATGTATCTGGACATGCAGTAGGTGCTATACTGAAACAAAGGAAGGACAAGAATGAAATCTATGTAGGTTATGCTTCACACACATTGAATGGAGCCAAAACCAGATATTCCAATACAAATAGGGAATTGTTAGCTGTTCATTATGAAGGGTCAGAGTCTAGATATTATTTATGGGGGCAGAAGTTTAAAATTTGAACTGACCACATTGCAATCCCATATTTGGCCCAGCACAAGAACAGCAATAGCAGACAAGCCATTGGATGGTTCATGGCCCTCAACAAATACAAATACACCATCAAATACATAAGAGGGTTACACATTACACATGCAGTTGCATTGAATAGCTTCCAACAGGAAAAACCAGAGAAATTATGCGGATATGTTTCACCTGCTTCTAAACAAATGGATTTGTTGCCTAATAAATCAAGGGATCTAATATTGAGAGAAACAGAAAAACTGGAAAATGCCCCATTAGTGACCAGTACTATAATCAGGAGGGGTTAGTCATCAAGGAGAAATGAGGCCTGCACATCAGGTCCTGCCCTCATTGGGCCAGCAAATCATTATGCTGTTTCATGATCCCCTGGCTATGGGGCATAGCAGAGTGGATAGAACAACATACGTGCTAAGACCAGAATTCACTTGGACGAATTTAGAGCAAGATGTGGCTGAGTACATTAAATCTTGAGAAGACTGCCTGAAAAAGAAATACCATGCCCACACGATGACATGCATGACAACCAGCATTCCAAAACACTGCTTCAAAGAGGTTAGTATGGACATACAAGGGTTCTAACCAAATTTCTTGGGAGTCAACCACAAGCTGTCACCAGAGTTGGACAAAAAGTTTTTCATTGGATTCCTCATCCTTTTTCAACCTAGAACCTTTTTTTCATCCCTGGACAAAAATGGAAACTGGGGAAAAAAATTGAATAGTGTTTTTTTCTGGTGCTGTGCCCACCCATTCCAACAGAAGTTCTGGGAGTCGACCACAAACTGTCACCAGAGATGGATGTGAACTTTTTATTGGATTCCTCATCCTTTTCTGGCCTAGAACTGTTTTCTTTTTCATCCCCAGACCAAAATGGAAAAACAAAATAAAAACTTGAATGAGTCATATCCAGTGATGTGCCCACCCATGACAAAAGAGCAGTTGCGCACATCCATGCTCCACCACTTCAGGTGCGGTTTGAAAGCCACTGATATGAATGTTTTGATTACCATATAAGGCCCTTTATATTTTGGTGACCATTTCCTGCCAATGAATGTAGCAACACCATGATGTCTTATCCATAACTTGTCACCTGGATTGTAATTGGTGCATTTCTTATGGATATTTATTCTGTCTAGGTAAGATGATTGAATTTTTTGTATGGCTTGTTAGGCACGCTTTTTTATGGCCACAAAGTCTTTTTTCTGACTTTCAGCTTGAATTTTGTTGAGCTGACCCTTATTCATATAGGAGGGTCCTAACAAAAGTTCTCCCAGTCAACCACAAGCTGTCACCAGAGACAGACATGAATTTTTTTTAGGATTCCTCATCCTTTTCTGGCCTAGAACTGTTTTCTTTTTCATCCCCAGACAAAAATGGAAACACAAAATAAAAACTTGAATGAGTCATATCCAGTGATGTGCCCACCCATGACAGAAGAGCAGTTGCGCACATCCATGCTCCACCACTTCAGGTGCGGTTTGAAAGCCACTGATTCATTTGAAAGAATGAAAAAAGGCTTAAGCAGTAATGCCCATCCTTCTCAACTGTGGCCAAGTGGTTTTGTCAGTTTTTACCATCAAAGTTTTCCATTAATGACAACCCTTGTGAGGGAAGCCCAAAAACAGCAACCCATCATGAAAATGTGGTGGCTGTGAAGGCAGCTGTTGATGCTGATGGTCAAATGACCCTGGAAGAAATGCAGGCAACCATTGGAATTAATGCCATGTCCATTTCAAGGGTTTTGAAGGAGAAGCTGGGATACAAAAAAAATATGCCAGATGGGTGCCACATCTTTTGAGTGAAGATCAGAAAACTGCCAGAGTGACATTAGCAAAATTTTTCTTTCAAAAATGCAAAAATGGGAAGTCTCCAAATTTTGAATTGATTGTAACTGGAGATGAGACCTGGTTTTACAACTGCGATCCAGAAACGAAGCACCAGTCCATGGTGTGGTCTAAAAAAGGGGCGCTGCTGCCCCAAAAAGTTCACTGCGTCAGGTCTGTTGGCCACACAATGTTTGCAATTTTTTTTCTCACTCTGGAATTGTGACTGCTGTTCCACTTGAAACAAAGAGGACTGCAACCTCAGAGTGGAACCTGAAAGAGTGCCTTCCGAAAGTTTTTGAATCAATCCATAAAGGCTGCCCTCAGAAGAAGCTCAGGCATTTTTTCTGCACCACGACAATGCTCCTGCGCACACTGCTTTAAAAATCTTGATTTCAATTCAGATTTGGGCATTCAGCTTTTGACTCCTCCTCCTTACTCCCCTGATCTTGCTCCCTGTGATTTTTGGTTGTTTCCAACTGTTAAAGAAGGGCTTCAAGGGAAAGTGCTTGGAACAAGAGAAAAGCTGATTTCTGCTGTGACTGAGGAGCTGGAAAACATTGAAAAAGAAAGTTTCTCAAACTGCTTTCAACAATGGGTACATCGATTCGAAAAGTGCATTGCCATTGGTGGGAAATATGTTGAACAGAGCTGAAGATTTTTTCCTGCATTTCTTGAATGTTTTTTGTCAATAAAAATTTTTTTTGCCCCAAAAGCATTCCTTTTTCATTTGCATTCCAAGAACTTCTGTTAGAATGGGTGGGCACAGCACCAGAAAAAACTCATTCAATTTTTTTCCCAGTTCCCATTTTTATCTAGGGTTGAAAAAAAGGTTCTAGGTTAAAAAAGGATGAGGAATCCAATAAAAAATGTTTGTCCACCTCTGGTGACAACTTGTGGTCAACTCCAAGAACTTTTGTTAGAACCCTTGTAGTAGGACAAGTCCCTAACAGCTCAAAGGGTAACCCATACATCCTAGTCATCCAGGCTAGGTTATCTAGGTGGATAGTATACTCTCCTCAGAGAGAAGCTTTTGCAATAACATTGGCTAGATTATTTTCAAGTGTATGGGTTTGCCTGTTTGGCCCCCCTAGAAAAATCCTAACATACCAATGAACTAATTTCCTCAGTAGCTTACTCAGACATATAGCTAAATCCATCAGAGCACAGGCTACAACATCTACCACTTATAGGCTACAAGGAAATGGGCAAGGAAATGCACCCATAGAGAACTTCACAAGTACCTGGATCTGTACATTGACCCAGATGATAGGCAAACTTGGGACAAACTCTTCAAGTTTGCAAAATGAGTGCAAAACTCCTCAAAACACATAGCCTTACAGGCACCACCTTTTGAGGTTGTTATGGGAATGCAACCCCAAAATTATTTGGTTCCCATGTACAAGGGTTCTAACAGTAGTTCTTGGAGTCAACCACAAGCCATCACTGGAGGCAGAGTTGAAAATCACAAACATTGTGTAGCCAACAAACCTGACAAAGCACACTTTTTGGGGGGGGGGTGCCACTTTTTCAGACCACACCATGGACTGGCGCTTTGTTTCTGGATCACAGTTGTTAAACCAGGTCTCATCTCCAGTTACAATCAATTCAAAATTTGGAGACTTCCCATTCTTGAATTTTTGAGAGAAAAATTTTGCTAATTTCACTCTGGCAGTTTTCTGATCTTCACTCAAAAGATGCGGCACCCATCTGGCATATTTTTTTGTGTAAATCCTTCAAAACCCTTGAAATGGACATGGCATTAATTCCAATGGTTGCCTGCATTTCTTCCAGGGTCATTTGACCATCAGCATCAACAGCTGCCTTCACAGCCACCACATTTTCATGATGGGTTGCTGGTTTTGGGCTTCCCTCACAAGGGTTGTCATTAATGGAAAACTTTGATGGTAAAAACTGACAAAACCACTTGGCCACAGTTGAGAAGGATGGGGCATTACTGCCAAAGCTTTTTTTCATTCTTTCAAATGGATCAGTGGCTTTCAAACCGCACCTGAAGTGGTGGAGCATGGATGTGCGCAACTGCTCTTTTGTCATGGGTGGGCACATCACTGGATATGACTCATTCAAGTTTTTATTTTGTTTTTCCATTTTGGTCTGGGGATGAAAAAGAAAACAGTTCTAGGCCAGAAAAGGATGAGGAATCCAAAAAAAAAATTCATGTCTGTCTCTGGTGACAGCTTTTGGTTGACTGGGAGAACTTTTGCTAGGACCCTCCTATATGAATAAGGGTCAGCTCAACAAAATTCAAGCTGAAAGTCAGAAAGAAGACTTTGTGGCCATAAAGAAGCGTGCCTAACAAGCCATACAAAAAATTCAATCATCTTACCTAGACAGAATAAATATCCATAAGAAATGCACCAATTACAATCCAGGTGACAAGTTATGGATAAGACATCATGGTGTTGCTACATTCATTGGCAGGAAATGGTCACCAAAATATAAAGGGCCTTATATGGTAATCAAAACATTCAACCCAGTAGTCATCCAAGTCCAAAATGACAAGAACCCTGACTGGACTGACATAATTCATATCAGTTACATTAGGCCAGGGGTGCCCAAGATACAGCCTGCAGGCCAGATCTGGCCGGTGTAGGCTTTCCAGCTGGCCCGCAAAGCCATCATGGAAAATTGCCACCCAAAAATTGAAAGCACCAGAAGTGAAAATTGCAAGTTTTTGAGACATCATTAGTCAGCAATTTTGATAAGGAATATTACTGTATTAGGGCTTCACACATTTTCTAGTGGTTCCTTCTAGCAAAGAACACAAAGAGAACAGTATGCATTGATTTGTGATGTCAGTGGTTCTGCTTTTCAGATTAAATGGCAGAGCTTTTGTAATCTTGGAATTCAAATCCTACCCCAGCATTTTCTGTGGTATTTTTAATTTAATTGCATTTCTTGATAGGGAAAAGATATACAGCAGCTCAATTTTTGAGATAGCATGAACAAACGTACACCATCATTTGAAAATGAAAATGTAAAGGTATGTGGACAAAGTGAGAAAGAAAATTTGAGACAAGACCACTTTGTGACAGAGGAACAATATGTGACTGGGCCAATTTGTGACAGGGAAAATTTGAGGAGGCTGATTCAGAGACAGGGACAGATGGAGACATGGAAATTCAGAGAGAAGAAAATTTGAGACTCCCAAAGCAGCTCTACACACACATTATTTTTTAAATTTTACAATCATTTTCTGGTTTTCTCCAGATTCTTGGTGAATCTTGAGTAATTTTCAATTGCACTAAAATGTCTGGTTCTCCTCAGATTCCCATCTCCTCCCCAACTCTGTACACAACATTTGTTTATATTAGACTTGATTTTGTTGAGGTAGATTCCATTTGTGGACCTTTTTGAATGACACGCATTTGGATTTGAATACTTGAAATATGCTCAGTTATGCATATTCCCTATATCTGTGTGTTACAGATTTATTGTGTTCTGGTGTGTTTGTAGGTGTATTAAAGTGTATTAAAATGGATCAAGTGAGGAAGGAAAGAAAGAAAACTTTTTTTCAACCAAAAAAAAAAACCTCTGATACAGTACAATGCGTATGTGATACTCATTCACACTACCTTTTGACCAAGTACTGCAATTTTTGTTCTTTTTCACACCTGCAATATTAGATGTAAGGGAAAACACAGGAGAGTCCTTTTGAAAATTTTTCTGTCTCAAATCATCTTGACCTCAAAATGTATCTGCCTTGAATTGTCCCTGCTTCCAAAAGTTTCTGCCTCAAATTTTCAGTTTTGATTTTTCCTAGATCCAAATGTAAATTTAACTGGCTCAGTGACTTACAATCACACCACTATTACCTAAACTATACCAAACACATATCCTGGTCATGACCATCCCAAAAAGGCCATGACCATTTTGTGCATTGTGATGTTGGATCAATGCTTCTTTGTATATAGACCCATTTTTAAATTCATAAGAAATGTTCTTCATTGTGTAAAAACATTCAAGACCATATTTTCTCCAAATTAGTTCAACACTCTTTGAAACACCAGCCTTTATTTTTTTTTAGCCAAATTATTTTTCAACATCTAAAATCACTTCAAGTTTTCTTTTACTTTGTTTTCTGTTTTGCTTTTGTACTTCAGTTGAATGTTTTTGAAATATAATGCAGATTGATTTCTACAATTGAATCAACAAAAATTCAGTCATACAGTAATGCAGGTAAAAGTTGAAATGTATCCTTAAAAATACATTAGGAAAAAAGACATTTCTTGAAAGTTCTGGATGCCTTGAACTTGATGATAGACATTTAGAATGGTTTCAAGCATCCAAAAAATGTATGAATTATGTGATGTACTGTACTGTAAAACTTTTCTTGCGCCTTTTTTCATTGTGGTCTGCATAATGCTCTACTGTTTTAATGTGGCCCTTGGCCACTTCTCAGTTGTGCACCACTGCGTTAGACCATACCAAATTAGAAGATTTTCACCTGTTCCTTCCCCTATGCCATTGTAAGAAAAAGATATATTGGAGGTTTTGGACAATGACAATGAGGAGGTTGAGTCACCAAAATGGAGATCGGATGGCCCTGAAAAAGGTGAGGAAAAGGGATGGGAAACTGCTCTCAAAGAAAGTGAGGACACATCAACACCAAGAACAGTTGGAGGAGAACCATGTAGAAAAATGTTGGGTTTGCGGGTCCACAAACATCCCATGGACAAGCAAGCTGTAAAATCAATTCTTAAGAAACAGAAAGAAGCAAGAGATCAAACTGAGTCTTCTGCTTCCCAGTCAGAACAAATTTAATGGAACAACCCTTCTCCCTATGAAGGTCACTTGATATTTCCTTATACATAATAAAATATCCAAGTTAACTCCAATGTCAATTTGATGCATCTTCCACCAAAAGACAATACCAGGGAACACCATTCAAATGCTTACTACATATTACCACTTGACTGTATAAATGTCATCAGTAGAGTTTCATTCAAATTCAAGGTTAACACATTGTATGAACAACTACATTATAATAATCACTCAAATACCACTTGCATCTTTTTTTTCTTGAAATGGAGAGGAGAAAAAAGGGGGGAAATCTTGTGCAGGTACAGTATAACTTGAGGTATAAGAAGTTGGAATGTGCTTTGTATAATCAATACTTGGTGCTAATTGGAGAATTGGGACCAATCTTGACAAAAAAAACATTTTACGGCAAAAGTTTCAAATTAGTTCAATGAACATTCAATTTATGTATGATTTCAAATTTGGGATTTTTCATTTTTTAAAGATTTCAGTCTTCAACTTGCTAAAAATATGGTGCATGTCTTACTTGGGGATACAGTTTCATGAAAATTTGAGACTGAAAAACCTAAGTGCATGTCTCTTGTGAGGGTGCATTATGGTACTCAAGAAAATACAGCAATTGTAGAAGTCTATAGAAGAGAAAATCTGTCCATATAAGCTCATAAAGGATATAACTTTGAAATTACCGCCCAGACATGCCATGTAATGACAAAACTGAAATCACAATAGAACCTTGCTAAGTCAACATCTACCACTCAAACTTTCATTCATAGTCACTCCCTAAACTCCCATTTTAACGCAATACAATGGGGCCTTGAGCAAAATACACACTAAGGCACACAAAATTGTTGGCCTCACCTCTACTTTGCATTGAGCAAAAAACTTGACTTGAATAATGCTCACTCAGAGTACAAAAACATCAATGATTCCAGATTCATTATTCATAATACCCCAGTGATCAAATGGCATCACAATCCGGTTACAGACAATTGTATCTTACAAAAAAATGTTATTGTATGCATTGCGGGTTAAAAACACAAACTTTCTTGAGCATGTTGTTTTTATTCCAGTGAAAAGGGAGACATTCCTTCCACACGACCTGCCAGGTTTTGAAATTGTAACTCATTTTTCATGCCATGAATATACCAGAGATGGTTTGTAAAATATGATGAATGGCCACTTGCCGTCTTTGGAGGCAGATGCAATTTTTTTGTTTGCTCTTCAATTCTTTATTGGTGTCTAACAAATGTTTAATTGACTATTCAGCTATAGAAGGAAACAAGAAATAGACCTGGATCACAGTGAATCCCCTTCACTGAAAACAAGCTTACTGCATTACCCCCAAGTCATAGAGCATGCAAGTGCTCATTCAGCTGATCTGGATCAATTAACCCATTACCTACTGTGGGCCCCATTTAATTCCCCCCCCCCCCAAATACCATTTCAACAAAAATTATGTAAAAATATGGCTAGGCTCCACACTGAAGTTATCTACAATTCAAGACCTTATTTGCCTATTTTGGTCCATTTTTGAATTCACAGCAACATGTTTTCTGAAGCCAACTCACAAATTCTTCTGGAAAGTCAAACATGATTTTTGGAATGCACAAAGAGTAGTTCATAGTACAGCTAAACTCAAAATGTTTTGTCCTTGTAGCCTGGTTAGTTTTGAATGCTTTAGCATATTTTATTCAATTTTCTTAAATTTTGATTAATCATAACAAGTGCAAGAACCTTGATACCCAAATGGGGCTCAGATCAGGTAGGGTGTGAAAAAATATTCTTCAAAATTTCTGAAATATGTGTCAAAAAAGCTCCTAATCTTGAATAAACCTAACTGCAGGGCTAAGTATGCTGAAGGGATAATAATTAATAAATACTGTACATGTGGAACAAGATATTTCCAATTTTAAATTAATTTTTTCTACTGTTGTAATAAAGACAATTTGTTGCGAGAAATTTTTTTCAAGATGCCCCTAAGCTTTTTGACTTCATCTAACAGCTGGAAAATGTTGACAAATTACTTGTTTATAGCCTAGATAATGATCATAGAGTTTTTAGCTTTAAAAAAAACTAAAACTTCCAAAAATGTTTTGAAAATCTTAGAATAATATTTATGCATTTCATTGCTAGTGGCATTCAAGGATCTCAAATGAATTAGAAGATATGTTTGCACCAACGTTCAGCTAATAAAAATACAATTCGGGAAAAATCAAGAAAAAATATTTTTCCGCTGCATTGAAGAATTTTCTTATTATGAAAGAAGATAGTACCTGCCATGACCCACATTTGCGGATCAAGTTCAAAATTCCAATATTTAAAAAAATTTTGACTTAAAATTTTTGAAAAAACTACCCCAGCCTATCTGAATGTAAATGAAGTGAAATGATGCAAAAATGGGTGCGTAGGAAATTTGGCAGTTAATGGGTTAAACTTTGTTTCAGTCAAGGGGTTCACTGTGATCCAGGTCTTTTTCTAGTTTCCCTTTGTAGCTGCGTGGTCAATGAAATTTTTGTGTGACACCAATGAAGAATTGAAGAACAAAAGAAAACATTGCATCTACCCCCAACAACAGCAAGTGGCAGTTTATCCTCTTTTATGAACCAACCCTTGTATTACACAGGAATTCTATATTTCCAAAATGTATGCCACAAAACTTACAATGCCTTTAGAAAAATTTAAAACGCAGTTTCGATTAGACTGAACATTTCCACAAACGATTTTTGTCAATATGCCCGAGATCAGCGAGGTGGTTCAACTGTACATAATCTCGAAATTTCCTTCAAGCAAACCACCTTCAATTGATTTAGATTTCGCAAATCAATTTGATTATATCTCGAAAAAAATTGGTAACGAAATTCAGATACCCCGGAGATATTAAAACGAAGTTTCGATGTAGAATAAACATTTCCCCCAATGATTCTGGCTCCTCTTCCCGAGTTTTAAACATATGGGAATCTAGAAATTATGATTATGTCATCTAGATTTTTTTCAATCTAGCTGCACTCCCCTATCGTGTGCGTTCTCTTTGTCTACTCACAGAGGCGTTTCTTGGGTTTGTCCTAACGCTGGAAACCAGCAGTGCCAAGCAAAAACACAATTACTGTACCAGTAAATGGGCTCATTGAACATTATATTAACCAAGCGAGCGAAGATTCGTTCACAAATTTACACACCTGTCCAGCAAATCACACGGCGAACTCTGAGGGTGGACACATCGAACAGCTCACCTCGGGATTCTCAGCTGTCAGCTGCAAGATACGGTCGTACTCGAGAACAATGAAGTAAGGCGTGATGCTTTTTATGGCAACTCTCACACGATTCCAGTTTTGCTTTGCAACGTCGGCTGGTATGTCCTTGTTTGAGGCACTTGAAGCAGAGGTTCAAGTTGATTGCTTTATGGGTACGCCTTTTCGCAGATTCGCCCAAAAAGTAGAAGCAATCTTTCAACACATGATTGTTTCTTTTACAATTGAGGCACCGCTTTTCCTCAGCGGCAACTACCTCGGGCTCTGATTCAGTTTCATCTGTGGAACATCCATCGAATTTTCTATCTCTGTTGATATCCACATCGACCGCCTGCCAATCTTTGATAACATGATGCAGAAACGCGGCGAAAGAATCGAGTTTGGCTCGTTTCACGGGCGGTTCCTTTTCACGGATCGACTGAACCCACTTCAACCGTAAATCAAACGGCAGGTACGTCAATACACATAAGAAACCGAGTAGATAAGGATCTGAATCCGAGTTATCCTCCTTCAGAATTCTTGCGATCGAGTCTATCACATTCGAAAAGTTCCTCAATTCAACGCGGTCGTACATCCTGATTTCAGGAGTCCTCCCGAGCTTTTCTTTGACGTCTTGGTATATCAGACTCATGAATGTGTATCTCTCCTTCAGGATTTCCACGGCTTTTTTGTACCTTCCTTCCTCAGCAGGGATGAACTGAAGGCAGCTCAAAGCTCTACCTCTCAGACGACTTTTCAACATGTGCAACTTCTGATCATCCATATCTTCCCACTTGACCATTTCCTCAACAGTACGCAAGAAAGTGATGAAGTCCAAAGAGGAGGATTCATCATCGCAGCATTTGATGTCCAACGTTGACCTGAGAACTACATCAGCCATAATCCCCACAATGGCATAGGCCAAATCACAGACACGGTCTCCCGCCTCTCTGCGGTTGATTTTTTCTTCGAAGATTCATCCTTCTCTGACAGTCCTTTCGTTTCCTGGGGCATCAGCATCTTCCAAATCAACGGATCCCATTCGATGTGTAGCTTAGCAGGTAATTTGTTTTTGATCAGCGCCATTAGCAAGAGTGAATTCAAATCTGCTGTCATATCATAATGATTCAGGGTCATTGCGATTTCCTGTACTAGGATTTGGAGGTCTTCCAACTTTTCTACATCAAACACCTCGATGGCGGGGAAATCTGCGAGCTTTTTCATCACCTCTCGGATTATTCTGCTTGGTGATGCATACTCCATCTTCAATATTTCCAACGCATCCTTGTATGCGTCTTTATATAAACCAATGTTTTGGACGAGGTACAACGCTTCCCCTCTCAGATATTTCTTCAATAACATGAATTTCAATGCACCACATTTCACACCCTTCACGATCAATTCTTCAAAGCTTATCAGGAAATGGATGAACTCGGTGGTGCCGCCATCGAATGGCTTGATTTCAAAAACTGAAAAATGTTGCACGTGATACAAAGCTTCATGGATAATTGATACAATTATCCATGGCATCAGATAATTCTTGCGCAGTGTAACTTGTTAAATTCAAAGCACTTAATTCCGTCATCACTGAAAATAAAGCAAATGGAACATAATTGTTCATAGAGATGAACATTGACTTAACAAACTAACTTCTGTCGCCCATATTCGGTGTCGATTCCTGTTACCGTATCTCAGTGACTTCCAAGGAGCTGCGGATTTTCCGCAAGAATTCAAACAAACGAAATCTGATCGTTGATTTCTGGAGGGTTCAATGTCGAGTAGTGGAACACCTGACTGATTTGCTGCAGCTTTTTCAAGCAAAGAAAATCGCCAATGAACTATCGGAATCACCAGATGAAATCGAAAAATTAAGAAGCTTGCGTTCTTCACGTTCTCACGACACACGGGGAATTTCCGAACTGCGCTAAACCATGCAGACGAATCTCTAAATACCAGGTTACGCAGGTGCAAGTAATTCACACACTAGCAAATGTAGTACCTTGAACGAAAAACACGATTGCTGTGAACGACCACAATTAGAATAAAAAAGACAAGCAAATCAAAGACTTTCTGAAAACCGATTAATGTTCTTCATACGCCGGACAGACGCTTCAGAGCTACGAGCAGCAGAATTCGCGGATTAATAACTTTTCTCGACATCATTAGGTTCGAGAGCACCATAAGAATGTCCAGAAATATGCCAGGTAACCGATCTCATCAAAATAAATGAAGTTCTGAAAACTTCTGAAATAGCAAAACTTCACTTCTAAGCCATAATAGCAGCATTCTTACCATTCTCTTCACATGTAACAGCACCTTCCTCACGCAATGTGAACCAGAACTTCCATTCCTTCACACCCATATAGTACAGTCGTGGAAAAAAGCTGACGTAATTCAAAATTTCAGTGAAAAAAAACTCGCGAATATGCGACTGAAATCAATTGGACAATCGCACCTTCCCAAGCCTGCTGGTCTTCGCGACTAACAGCAATTCCGGCATGGGACAAGACGGCAATTCGAGGACAGGGCATTCAACACAGGCGCTTGCGCAGAAGCTTTCAAAATCCATCACTTTGGTCCGCGCACATTGATCAAATAAAATAACCAAGAAAAATCGTAACATCAAGGTAGCGGTATGCTGATCTTCATAACAGGAATGTCTGATCAATTTCGACACATAACCGAACCTTATTCGAATCCGTACCACGGATTTAAAATCCTAGAACACGAACTTTTTTGTATCGGAACCGGGCTGCCACAGGTGGGACATCAGAACTTCATGCATCGTCAACAGGATTCGAATTACTTTACGCGCAGTAATGCATTTCGCAGCACTTGGAAAGCCTGCTGATCAGTAAAACTTCCGCGCATGCTTTGTAAAACTTCGGCTGACGAAACTTGTGAACGCTGTTGAAAATTCTTATCAAACGAGAATACCATAACTTCATAAGGCGGGAATTGAATTTACAGTATTTTCACACGTTCTTCGCCCGGCTGTCTCATCGCCGCGCTGATCCGCAACGAATTATCGTTCGCTGAAATGTCCCATGCCCGGGTTTTTCTGACTGGGTTGCAACCAATTCTTCCATGCCAGTTGTCCCTGTATGACTAGTTTTTCGAATAATTAATAGCTTCGCCGTGAACAGCAACGGGCGAACACCCGGGTTGTTCCACGAATTTTACCCCCTCACAGGATAGTTATGTGCACGAATGGATAGTAAAACACCCCAAGTCACATTTCACAACTGCTCCGCTCCCGCGTGTGTTCGTCATTCATCCCCTCGTCGGGTTTTACAGCACAGACGACTTGCGCTATCCCGGCGCACGGAAGACATACGTTTCCGCCAAAATGAAACAGTTCTTTTTCCTCATAATTTTCAACTCCGCAGCTGTTCCGCGACCGGGACCTGGTCTTGTTTACAACATATGCATTTTGAACAGTTCAGATTGCAGGCCTCTTTTTCAACATTTTTCCTCCATCTACATCAAGTACGGTATTAGCAACTACAAAGCGGGGGCTCCATGATAAAATTTCCTAGGAGAAAAAACCCCACGGCTCGGAAATCCGGTGAGGCCGACAATTCCGCGGGCCTAAAAAAAATGGCAGGATCCAAAAATTCCATAGGAACAAAAATCTGGAGTACTGAAGAATTGTAACATTGTCTCTGGGTTTTCCTTCCACCTTTCTGGAAGGAATAAAAATCTGGTGAAATTGTGAAAGGGCGAGGGTTTTAATTCCTTCCAAGGGTTTGGGAGGTTTAGGAATTTCCTTTTCCAATAGGACCTCACCTTTCCCAAGGGAAAGGTGTGGAAGCCTGGGAAAGATGTTGCCTTCATTTGGAGCCTTCATTGTTTCTGATATGAACTTAGTACTTTTCAAGTGATTTTCCCAGCTCAACTTCGCCTTCTCAAATAATAAACTTTCATCATTTAGGGGGGAAATCTTGTACAAAAGAATACTTTTTGAATTTTTACAACTGTTTTTTTTTCATAATCCCTTTATCGTGTACTGCTGTAAGTGTATAGAACAGTATATTGAATATTAAGATTGAAAATGAAATACAGTATCACTATCAAACTGCATTTAGACTTCTTTGGTAATTCAGAAGTTCATTTACATAGCATTGCCTACCATTTATCAAAGGAGGTATTCCTGATATGAAAATTCAAGTTTTTCGATTTTTGTGCCTACCGGATTTTTGGACCCTCCGAGAATTTTAGGCCGCGGGATTTTCTCCAGCACCCCAAGCGCGTACCAGGTTGAAAACCTCCCACAAATGTGGACATTTCTTAGCGAATCCACAGTAACATCACCACTCCACACTGAATATTTATAACATAGAAGTACTGTACCCCCTATACAAAAGCACGTATAACAGGCGCACACAGCGATAACCTCATCCCTGCAGGCGCACTTCGAAAAATCATGACGGCCTGATCCGCTTTAGGGGCTAGAATTTTGACAAAACGACGATCGAGCGCAGAAATAGGTCTGGCGTGGTTTCTACTGATAAATTTTCTCCCGTCAAGAATGCGTTCACAGATTGAAAGCGTCACCTTCTTTATTCTGTTGAATGGGCACAGAACTATATACAGTATACTGTGTCAGCGACAACTCGAAATACCTGTACAGTATTTGAAAATGTGCCGAACCAGAGGTGGCCGATTTCCGCAACAGTATTTCAGTATGATCATCACGCCTAACGTGTGAATGAAATCTTTGAATCAATCTCACGCTCCATCGAATTTTTCGTCCAATGACGCGCGATGAACTAGATTCAATTTCAAACCAAATAAAAATGTCACTTGGAGAGTGGTAGACGGTGAAGAACAGAATTTACTTTCACGGAAATTCGGTTCTCTCGTCCACCTCCAACAGTATCCATCACTGGAACAAAAGTCCGGCTTTTGAAGCCAGAATAAAACGTTATCCCCACCCTAGCACTGCCGTAACCGGATGCCGCACGCTCTTCCACCCTTCTTCATGCCCTGACGACGATCGCCGAGAACTTCCAGGCCTACTTCGCGGAAGACCATCGCTTGAACCAGGGTTGCTAGACTTGAGGCTTCCCAGAATACAGTATTGAGTTCCTTCTTACCCTTTGCAGCCCACAATTTATGGCAACCTTCGCGCGCAAGATGGACGTTGCAGTTCCCGAACCCGGATTTCGCGCGACAGCTGATAATTACGGAAGTTGAAATGGGTTGAGTGGCGACGAACTTCCGCACGACTGCCTGACATCTCGCGTCCGTTGGGGTTGTTTCAGCTTACATAAATTGGCCAAAACCCGAAGGATAGCAAGAACAGTTCCCATTCCTTTTCATGGTAAACTTCCTGAATTCTATTGTCTATCCAAGCAAAGGCGCAGAAGGTCGTTGTCACACGGAATTACATCCGGATTATCCATGTACAGCAGTATTGCCCTGTCTGATGCTTTGCGTTTTCTCTTGATAACTTTCAACTGCCTTATGGGAAGCAATTCAGTTTCTCTTGGTAGATTAACGTCATCAAATCACATTATTGCAGCTGTGAAGAAGTTCCTGTATAGTGATTTAGGAAGCGCGTATAGTCGATTCTTACTATAGATGGCAGAAAAACTCTCAACAATTGAACTTGACTGCTGTAGTGAATTGCCCATGCACCCTCTTCCTAAATAAGGCCAACGGAAGAATGAACCGCGTTTGAGGAGTTTACGGACAAAGCGACAATTTTGTTTCGTCTATGCGTCGATCAAGCACTTGGGTTCAAATCTTTCTTTAAAATCCTCTGCTCTGGTCGAAGTTCGAGTGTTCGATCCGTTCCAGCGCTATAGGTGAGCATTTCTTTGCAAAATTTTTGAGCCGGGCGTCTCGTGCACTGTTTTTGTTTAATATTCTACGGAAAGCCACCATAAAATTCAAAGATCTCTTCGGATGGTGGCCATTTGATTCGAGTCAGAATTCCTCAATCAAGAGCAGGTTGATCATGATCAAGGTGTAAAGTGATTGATGGGAACAGCTTGCCGCAGTTGATATTTTGGAGCAAAATAATTTTCGCGGATTGAATTTTTGCTCAAGCTACATCAGTCCACGCGAACATTTATTTTATGAAAGCTGTTCCCTCCCGCAGAGCTTTTTATTGGAGATGTCAAGAAACGACAGGAAATTATTTATATTTCTGCAGGCAATTCTTGGAAACACCCTTGTTTCCAAGAAATTTTTCTCTGTCAGAAAAAATACAGTGAGTTCCAGGATCCATCCCCCCAGCAGGTGACCCTTCTTCTCAAGCGGTAAGCATGGCGCCAATAACCAACAGCTAGAGGTATGCTTGTGTTCCCTGTTGTGAGGTTTCCCACGTTTCCGGTCCTTCGATTCCTGGAAGATATGTGCCTCTGTTTCCTTGTTATAGGCAAGATTGTTTTTTTAGCATCATGAACTGAGGCTTTGGTTC
>CAJPEX010000978.1:0-72399 GCA_905338405.1 Notodromas monacha
TTCAGTTCCATTTCTTGATTCATTTCAATGGATTATGTTGATGTTATTTTCATTCATCTGTGACCTTGAACATTTCTCATTACCAGCAACAGAGGGATTTTTGGGGGAGGAAACTTTGTTGACTTTAGTTCCCTGCTTTTAAGACGAGGTTCGTCGGTCAAAAAGTACCGAAACTTGAAGAAATAAAAATGTGTTTGAAATTTGTGTTGACATGGCTTATAAAAATAGAACAAGTACTTTTCAAAATATTGAAATCCTCTCTTTATACCCAAGCACTAAACAGTAATCTCTCGCCTTTTTTACAAAATAAAGAGGCAGAAGAGAGTTCTGCTGTACGTCGCAGATGGTACACAAGTACCATAAAAAGTTCTTCACAAAGAAAAATCATGGATGCGAGTCATGAAAAAATCACTGTGAGGGACACACAGCGAGAAACAACCAAAAAACATTTTCTTGCCCAAGTTTTCTTATACTGTACTGTATCTGAAAACACCGACTCAGAGCAATTATCAGCCGAGCGAAAATCATTATTCACCAGAAAAAAAAATCACAATTTTGGACAGAGAAACCTGGAAGGCGCATTTCAAGCATCAGGAAATTTAACTTTGGGCAAATTTTACCGAAGAAATAAATGAAGGTATAAAATGTTTTACTAGAGGGCAAGAATAAAACAGTACTGTACTTCATTAAATACACCACAGTAATAAAACACCAAATAATCTTTTCAAGTCACAACTTGCTGACTCATTGATATACTTTTCTGAAAAGAAAACATTGATGTTGAAAATTTTACTACCCAGCTCCAATTAAAAAGCTATAATACAGCAGCAAAGCATTTTACTAATTTCAAGGTCTCTTTTCTATTATTGGTGCTCAGTTTTACTCCTTGGACTAGGTTCCTTCACCAAGGATGTGATATTTCAACTGCTCAGGGTTTATTACATTTTCCATTTGGCATCACTTCAGTGCTGTTCAATATATACTCCTTGCCAATGTTGATGCATTTTTTTCATGCAATAAATTCAACGATTAAAACAGTGAGAAAATTGAGGAGGCTGATTAATTAAAATGCTCTTCAATGGCAGAAATGAAGCTGTCACTGTCCACAAAATCAATCCCATTCAAGTTGTTCTTCATTTTAATTCAGGAACAGCCAGAAGTCACAGGGTGCCTAATCAACTAACAGAACTTGATTTTTGGCACTGTTTTGATCAATAGATTTATCACATGAAAAAACTGTGTTGAAATTGGAAGAGAATATGTTAAACAGTACTGAAGTGTTGCCAAATGATGAGGCTGTGTGGGTGAAACAAATTGGGAAGGTTGGAACGCAGTTGGATCTATTTCCAAGATTATCAGAACGTATGAACCACCCCTCAAATTTCACTTCTGCAACATGTATGTATTGATCAAGGGGAACATGAGGAATAATATGATGAGCCACTACTGTATATTTAGATGACAGCTAATATGTGTTGGGGATCTCCCCAAACAAAGAGATTTCAGAGTAAAACACCACTAACACCCTGGGACTGGCTGAGAGCTTCTTTAATATAGAGAATATCCCAGCCAGTACTCTTTAATATATAGAGACTCCCAAAAAATGAATAGTTTATAATGGCCCAAAAGAATCCACAACTTGGCATCTTCTTTGAGATAAATACAGTGAGACCCTATATGCACAACATGCAGACAATTTGGCACATGGACACTTATTTTGCCATAACAAATTAATAAAAAAGGCCTGACATGAGGACACTGAATTGACATAGGGACATTTTGTGATAAAATTGCAACTGCATATCCAGCCAAATTACAAGAAACTGATATTTCCAACCCAAAAATTGATGTAAGAAAAGTTCTTGTGCATTTCTCTCACCAATTTACCATCCATTTAGCTAATTAAAAAATTACCTCCAGTATAGAGGGATTTACTTCTCTCTTTTTCACTTGATGAATCAGGCGGAACCCGAAAATATTTGAAAAGAAAAAGAGGAACCCCGGACCTTTTCTCGGGGGGTTTCCTACTGATGCTATATATAGGGCTTTGGATTTTGCGGGATCGATACGTTTTCGGGGGATTACCATCCATTTAGCTAATTAAAAAATTACCTCCAGTATAGAGGGATTTACTTCTCTCTTTTTCACTTGAATGTTATTTTTACAGAGAATGCCAACATTTCTATGTACTGTACAGAGGTATCAGTATTCCATCCCCCAAATGCCCATATTGTGTTGAAATATATTGACTGAATTAGTTTCAATTGGGAGACAATTTTTATCTTCATGGAATTATGGTGAGTATTTTGTCCAAAAAACACCAATTAAAAACCATATATTGTAAGTTTAATGAAAAATGAGACTCAATTTAGAGACATTTTCACTTAGGCACACTCTAAATGCACCAATTATGTCTGCATCTTGGGGTCTCACTGTAAGAATAATTCACACAAAGAATAATTCACACAATTTCTAAGAGAATTGGCTGAATGTTCAGCTGTGGTAGCTAAGAATGGGAATGAGATATTCTGTACCAGTTTTCAAAGGTTTTATGGATTTCTTTGGTGAGGAAAAAGAGGACTTGTTTTTGGGTAAGTAAACTTCATTCTTTTTTGTTGCTTGGATAAGAAGAGGAAAATCAAAGACAATGATGCCCATTGCTGTACAAGTTTCCAAGGATTTTGGAGGCAAGTTCTTGTATGTGAGGCTCTATATAGGACCAAAGCACCATTCTTGGGATGCAAGTAATGTAGTTTATTATTCATATAATGCTCAAGTAGTGTGTGCCGCAGTCCCAAACAATACGAGCACGATTTTACATTATATTTGTGTCGTCCTTTCTGAAACAGCTGAGCCTTCGCACCATGATGGAGGAAAACCGCAGCCTGGGCCAGGTGTTCGCCGCAGTGGGCCACTTCCGCGGCAGCCTGGTCTGCATCAAGGAAATCAACCTGGTGTCCGATTCCCGGCTGGCCAGCAGTGGCCCGCCGCCGCCGCCACCGCCGCCAGTAAGGCCGAGTCGGAGTAGCGGCAAGCCGAGGAGCCACATGTTGTTCTTGCCGCCGTCACCGCCGCCGCACAGGTTCTTCGCGCACAGGTGCCGCAGCCCGACTGGCGGCCAGTGGCGCCTCTTGCAGCCCATGGACAGCATGGCGGCGTCCTCGGGCTTCAACTCCAGACTCGTCAAGAACCTCAACTTCCGGTACTTCCTGGACTCCGTGCTGTTGCACTTGGGCAAGTAGCCCCGGTCAGAGCTGCCCACGGCGCAGCAAAACCAGTACCTCATGACGAGGTTCCCGTCAGAGTACCAACCAGAGCATCATTCTGTACACCCTTGATTGAGGAAAAAAGAAAGAAGAAAAACTGCTTTCTTCAGTGGTCATACAACTTGCATTTTTGTCAGTGACTTAATATATAACAAAAATTCTGCAGTGAGTTTCATAAATTTGTTTAAAACAAGGGCATCGTCGAATACGGTATCGACTATAAAACTGTTCTGTGGGAAAAAAAAAACCAGGTCGTAAAAATATGATCAGCATTTCCCGGGATTGTATATCTCACGGTGAAACCACGTCCGATTAAACCGAAAACTTGAGTTCATAGTACTGAAATAATTGGTGATTTACGTCACAACAGCATTGCTTCTGGATTGATTCGAGTCCAGCGCGTACGTGACTTTTATCTTGATGTCAGCGACCTTTTTGATTCGGGTTCATTTTCATTGATTGATTTATTTTTGTTTTACCAGGACGTGCTGGAGAACGACGACATCCGGCTCGACAACGTCTTCCTCGCCTCTCTCATCCATGATCTCATTAAGGTCAGTTACGTTTTGCAATTTCCACTTTCATTTCATTGTATCGAAAGGAAATACAGTATGCATTTTTTTTTACGAGAAAAACACATATTTTTCTGAACATGCGCTGCTGTGATAAATGACTACAAATGTCATCATTCTTAATAAGAGGCACGTTTGAGTTGGGAAATTTGGAGCGAATTTTGACAGGATGATGAAGGAAAGCGGAAAATTTGCAGTGGTGTCAAAAATGTCCGATTTCCATGTGAAAATTTGCAAGCGTCGTTAGCATAGGAATGAAATTTACCATTGAAATCTCTGCTTCGACAAACTTTTCTCAGTCTCGTTATTCAAATGGCTTTATTTTTTGGATTTATTTGTCTCATAAAAAGCGGAGAGATTATAGATACTGTGACGCGAGGCATGATTTGGTTTTTGACTGCTGTACCGAGGAATCGCCGACAAAAAAGTTTCCTCGAAATATCTCAACGACATCGACAGCTATAAATTTAGTCAAGTCTAGACCTTCGGCAATTTGTTTTACTATTAAATACTGGACGAGTTCCCCGTTAGAATGGAAGCCCCAGAAAATTTTGAGGTTGACTCACACTACGTACCCTTATTCAGAATATTCTAATGAATGTTTTTTTTTGCATTTAGGCGTGAAATGTTTGTGGAATGCTAGTACAATGAACTTCTACAGCATTGGATAGTAAATCAGTACAGTACTGTATTATTTGTACTGTACAACATACTGGCGACTAAAGATGAGCTACAGGCATTACAATTTGATGAACAATTATTTAGTGAGGTACATTTATTAGTGAGTTGAATATATTCTGTGAATGCCGATGCTCCTGTTTATCTTGTGGCAGTCCTCAAATTGACTTTCAATATTCTAAAGAGATTGCTCGAGTGATTGGAGACTTTTTTTCCTCTTCATCAAACAGATAAAGATTCCATTGTATTATGTTGTCCTTATGGACTTTGAAATAAAAAGAAAACAGTTGGTTATAAAATATATAGAATAAAATATATATTCTTTTGTAAACAACACAATACAATATTTCCAATCTTTGGTATACTATAAAATAACACTCAGACACACTAGAGAGACTTCCGAAAATTTGCAAGTAGAAGTTTCTCCAGAAGACGCCAACTGCAGTTTCAGAGAATTCTGGTCTTGCTGGTGATCAGCCTAGAGTTTATATGAAATATAAACTCTAGGCCTTGTCATTGTGAGAATTGAACAAGGCAGAACAAGGCAATATTTTATTGCCCCAATTGTCCTATTGTAATCCAAAAACATGCATGGATTTCATTGTAATTTAAACAAAGGAAAAATCATCCCATGGCCTTATTTCAAAATAAGGCCTTTCTGAAAAATGGGAGATGGGAGAATCTATTTTTGGATTTGAAAATAGTCCTTGCAGGAAGGGCAAGAAATTCTCAGATAACAATTACATGATTTGCATAGGCACACCCATAATGATTTAATTACAGTATTACTGTATAATACAAATTGTCAATGACAGCTAAGGTTGTGTTACTTGTATTCATATTTTGGCTGAGAGATCACATTTAATGTTTGTTCACTGTTAGCTTAGTGTCCAGTAAATAAAGATGCATATCTTTAATCAAAATGCATAAATATACCATGAGTTTTATGTTCAATTGGTTCAAAGTTCCATGTTCATCCTTTGTTATCAAAAATCCTGTCATTCCTTCTTGCCAGCACACACTGCCTGAAGCAGTTGTGTGTTTCCCTGCATTCTTTTCCTCGATGACTTGCTGTGCCAAGTCAAGTTCCTTGCCAAGTTAAGCAATAGTCCTTGAAACAAAGTCACATCTGGGTCTGACCAGTGTCTTGCCCAATCTGAGACTGCAAAGTCTATGAAGCTATCCACCTTTTTCTATACATGTGATCATTGCTTGTTGGTCATTAATCAGATAGGACACTTTTATAAGAAACTTGTTGAGGAGTATTCACTTGGCCTAAATCTAGCTACCGATAAGAAATCTCCTCATCAAATAAAGTTAAGTTTGGATTTAAGAACTATTCTATGTTGTCATCTCATAATTTTATATTTATGAACTCTCTGTTGAACTTTAGAAACATAAAACGTTTCTAGATTAACTTTAGTTAACGTTATTGTGAACTAACTTACTTATTCACCTGGACTGATTGAGACAATTTTTCAACTCAACTATAAGTTTGTTTTCGATTGACAGGCAGAATCAATCTTTCAGTGATTATACTTTGGAAATGATGGAAATAAAAAAAAAATTAATCTAGGATCTAGAAATACATTTTGAAGACACGTGGTACTTATTTCTGTTGTTTCTGATGACCAAGTTGAGGCATGATCCAAATGAAAATGATCTTTTGATTTTGAAAAATACATTGTTACATCATCAGAATAATTGGTTATTAATCATGTAGGACACTCAAAATTAAGAAACACAAGGCGCATCTCATAATACAACCAATAATTTTATATTTACTGTTCTCATTTGTTTTGCAATGTTCCCCAATATTTTTGGGCCTGCAGGCCAGCAAATTTCCATAAAAGTTTTTGCAGACTGGCAAATTTCCCAAACATTTTATGCGGACCAACAAAGGTTCATAACATTTTTGCAGACTCAAATGTTTTGCTTGAAACTTGCAAGACTTTATGACAGGCATTTAAAAAGTTGATGTTTTTTTTAAAACTATGAACCAATGAAAAGAGCAATATAGTGGCTTGTCTTCAAAAAATTAAAAAGGTGATCTTGAAATAAGGTGTCTCAGAATGAAAAAAAAAGTGTTACGTATTAGGAGGAAACCCAACGTTTATTTTTCATCACATAATTTCCATTTCAATGGTCTATCTGGCATGTCAGAAAAATAACAGACCTCATCGCTACTTTCGGTAATACATTATGAAAATTTCCCGCGGACTACGTGTAGAAGATCACTGCTATTTGATACTCATAAAATGGTGTTCAAATGTGTCTTCTTCTCATTCACCTTCTCTGTTATTGCCTACCACGTAAAAGCTTATTTCCCGTACTACATGTAGGTGCTCAGGGGGGACTTTTACGTGCCCTTGAACTTCAGTTGGTTAACGCACTAGCGCTCAGCCACCCAAGAAGTCGATTGGCTGATACCTGACGTTCCGCATCGACTAGCTGCCAATTGGAACATCAGCGACGATTATGCGAGATATCGCAGTGAGTTTTGGTTTTTCGTTTTGCTGATTCTTTGGAATATATGTAAGTCACTATTTTTCGTGACAGTATAAATATCTGCACGAACGAGGAAATGTTACTGATTTACACGCAGCAGGACGAGTGGAAACGAACATGGAGTCAATATAACTGAGCTCACGTAACCGAGTAACCTTTTCTAGCCATTTGACAAATTCAAAAATTTGTCAAAAATGTACATTCGGTATAATGTGGAACTCCAGTTTAGATGAGAAAACAATTACTTCTTAGACTGTGTCGAATTTTCTAAAATACTGTAAACTCATAAGAAAACATTTTCACTCGCTCCTCATGCTTGGAAAAAAAAATTGGAAAAAAGCACTCCAAAAATGTTTTAAACACTTTTCACAACTTTCGCGGGTGCAAGAAAATAACTGTGTAAAATAAACCACATCACAGAATCTACCCTTTAGGCATGAACAAATTCAATTGACATTTTTAAAAAACTCATAAATGTTTTGATATCTCATGTTTTAAAATCTATGAAATTGCCTAAAAAATATTGCGAATTTATTTGTTTTCACACTTTTTGCAGCTGAAAAACTGGTATATTTTTTGCTGTTATGTATGAAGAAAAAGTCACTGAAGGGGTTTATTTGTACAATACTTCATTGCAAATATTTTCGAAATTCCAGGTGACTCATCATGACCTTTTTTAAAAATTCCATTGTGTCTAGATTATGCTGAAAGTGATTTAAAGAAATGTTGAGGGTGTTTAGAACATTTTCAGTGATCCTTAAAAAAAATCCTACTTACAAATTCGAAAATTCTGCCATAGCTGCGAAAAAGTCTGGAAACACTTCCCCACACAGATATCCTTGAATTTTAAATATAGTTTCATTAGAAGGATTTTTGCGATGAAAGGCAAATATTACTCGCATATATACTGTATTCACACTCCCCCGCCTTTTGGCACGATGTAGGTGGAGAACTCCTGATGGATAAAATATATAGCAGCTGAACAAACGTCTGGCGATTTGCAGGCTCATTCTTTCTTGCCTGTCTCTCATCAGGACACCTTCATGTTGGGAATTAAAAAAAAAACGTAAATGAGATAATGACTAAATGGAAAGGTACAAATTCAAAAAAGATGAATCAGTAGACGCTTGAGAGAAGTCTTAATCTGCCAGGAATTTCATGAGAGCAAGTTTGACCTTGAGTTCCCAGGAGGGTTTTCCTGGATCCTTGGAATTTCCTGCAATAATTCAGTGCTCAGGGACAAAATTTTGCCAGGAAAGGTCTTTAAATGATGAATAAATTTGTTTTTTCATCAGTTGCTTTTTGGCAGTCTCACGCAAAAGACGGCAAAACTCTTGTTGCAATCAAGCATTTGAAATATTTGTATCATTCTCAAGACCTGCAGACAATTTGGCATAGGGACACTTATTTTCCCAGAAGAATTAATAAAAAAAGGCCCAACATGAGGACACTGACTCGACATAGGGACATTTTGTTATAAAATTGCAAATACATTTCAGGCCAAATTACAAGAAACAGGTATTTCCAACCCTAAAATTGAAGTAAGGAAAGTTCTTGGGCATTTCTCTCACCAATTTACCGTCCATTTAGCTAATTTAAAAAAATTACCTCCAGCATGATGGGCTTCTGCTTTTTTCACTTGAAGGTTATTTTTGTAGATGCCAAAATTTCAATGTACAGTACTGATATACACTAGTCAATGCTCCAAATGTTCTTATTGAGTTGAAAATGTATTCACTCAATCAAATTCAAGTGGCAAAAAAGATTTTTCAGGGTATTCTGAAGAATATTTCTCCCATAAAACACCAATTAAAATGATATGATGTAAGTCTATGGGAAAACAAGACTTGGCGTAGGGACAATTTAACTTAGGTACACTCTTGATGCACCAATTATGTCCGCATCTTGGGGTCTCACTGTATACCAACCTTACACTAGGGTGTCAAGAACCCTGGCTTTAGCCCAGCTATGATTACTGTATTCTTTGTATCAATGGTGATTCAAAATCTTTTCCAGTTCTAACATTGTATGCTTGCAGTACACAAGGGTTTTTTCTCCACATTTTTCTTTTTGGAATGCATTGTGTTTGTTTGTTTTTTTCTCCACCATCAGATCTGCTGTGGACAGCTCCGGAATTGCTGCGAGACGGAGCACCGTTTGGCACGCAAAAGGCTGACGTTTACAGCTTTGGCATAATCCTGTACGAGATGTTCGGACGGAAGGGGCCTTATGGCACGTGCGAATTGCCGCCAAGAGGCGAGTTCCTTTTTGTCCCTCTTTGGTCATTTTCTATGCGAGGGGTAAAACGAAAGTTCCTGATATGGGAATTCGAGTGATATTTATATCCCGAGCAGGAAAATGAAACAATTGTTGTTCAAAAAGAAAAGAAAAAAACATCCTTTGGCTAAAGGAAGAAATTCGGACCTGCTTGAAAATATGTTTCTGCAATTTTTTGTTTTTGTTTTTGCAAAAGTCTCTCGTCTGCTGATGGCAGCTTTCTGCTCTGTATACGAGTATATACTCAAATCATGAGGTGTCCAGTTCGCAAATTTTTCCGTGATGTGGTTCAGCTTATCATTGAGGATTCTTGAAATTGACATGACGTGAATTCCAAAAAGGGTTTCCTCCAGGTCTCCCGGAAAAATTCCGCCATTTTCATACAAGGTTATTCTGAAATTTTCGTTAATAGCCGCCACATTATTTTCATCCCAAGTGGCGGCTGTTGACGAAAACTGCAGAATAACCTTGGAGGCAATTCTTGGAATCAACCTCATGTCAATTTCAGTAATTCTGAAGGAGAAGCAGGACTGCAAAAAAAATAATAAAAAATTGCGAGATGGGCGCCTCATCTCTTGAGTGAGGAGTAGAAAGCTGCGAAGTTAACTTTTGCAAGAGTTTTCTGCAAAATACGTCAGACTGCTGGGCTAAATATTTTTTTTTGTGCCAAGGGATTGTTTTTCTGAACTATAATTTTTTTGCAACTCAATTGTATGCCGTCTCAAATTTATATTCTGAGAACTTGTTGTTAGACCCATCACACTTAATTCCTTCCACTGCTGGGTGGGTTGTAAATTTTGGAAAATTCTCTTTGGTGGATCTCTGCTTGAAAAAAGACCACTATACAAGAAAAACACAGTTACACGGCAATATTTCTTAGTCGAGAAAGAAGTGACTCGCACAACAAAATTGTTTCGGAGAACCAAACATTTTTAGCCAAGAAATGCTTTAATTTTAGCCATTATTCAGTGAAAACTTCCAGTTTGTTCGGAACAAAAACAAAAGAAGGAAGAAGGGCAGAGTTTTCCTTTTGAATTATGAATACTTTTTGAATTTTAGGAATTTCGAATAATGGAGAGCCCAAAGTTGTCGGGATTACTTAAATTGTATATGAATTAATTTTAAAATTACAATTTTACTCCAAAAACTTGCTACAATAACAATAGACAGTTTTTTCTAGATTTTTTATGAATATTATCTTTGTTAACGGATTAAATATTTTAAATCACATACTGTACTTGCCCAGGAAAACCAATTTGCATAACAAAATATGTAAAAAACATGTGCGTGGGACGTGAATTTGGATTTGTTAAAAGTGGTGCTAAGTGCTCCAGTATAAAAACGTGAAGTGGAACACGTTGTAGAGGAACCTTAAGTTTACACAAAACTTGGTGCATCATTTTTTAACACAAAAAAACATGTGAGGTGACGTGTCCAAAAAGGACACAAAAATTACATGTACTTTCAAAAGAAATGTACACATTATCCATGATTGCATATGAAGATGCATAATTTTTCACGCGGAAAATTTTGCAGAAAACGCATCCCTTTGCTGAGGAAGATATTTGAGACAGACAGCCAAAACGAAAGCAAGGTCAATTCCCTCGGAGTCCAAAAAATTATCATAATCGCAAAAATAATTAAATCGACTTTCATGTTTTTCAAGTTATTTAATTGAAGGCTTTGTATGAACTCTTCCGGTTATAAGGAGATACCGAATTGTAAATATTTTCTAAAATTTTTAAATTTTTTTCCGGAGTCACCTTCCAATAAGAACTTGCAGATCTTTGTCGGGATATAATAGTTTTTCGTTGATTAATGTTTGAATTATCTTCCGGAATGCGCGATGGTTTTCCTTCATTCCACTCGTAAAATCTGCGAAATGTCGAAATTATGGACCCTGACTGTATATACTGTACATTAATACGCACGGTATGACATTATACAGAAATAGTGGAACGGGTGCGAGAGGGTCCTTCGAGGGACGCGGACGGGAACCTGGGCCAGCCCTTCCGGCCGGACCTGAAAGCACTTCCGGGATTCAGTGCGAACGGACAGCTGATGACGAACCCGTCTCTGTTCCCGAACATGACAACCCGGGCCGCGTCCAGCTCCAAACTTTACCAGCAGCAGCTCAACAAAGCCGACCCGGACTGGTTGCAGATGTCCGAGTTGACTGCGTCTCAGCCACTGCTGCTGGAGGAGCAGCACAATAACCAGCAGCAGCAGCAACAATTGCCTCCTACGCAAGTGCCTCCAGCAGCAGCAGCAGCCGTGGTGGCTGCAGCAGGTTGGTGGGGGTTCTGCTAGTGGCTCTTATTGACACCTTTTTTTTTAAATCTAATTTCTGGAGTTCAGGATGAGTTGCATTGATTGATTGGTTAATGATTGATTGACACACATGTCGCGGACCAAAGCAACGCAGCTCCAGCATCCGGCTAGAACCGGACCCCAAAACTTGTAGGATTTCCAAGGCCTGCGAGCCTTGCAAAAATCCCCTTTTTGCGAGACTCACTGAGCCTCACTCAAGGACAAGAAGTGGTTTTCAATTCTTTGATTTTGCCTGAATTGGCCAATCCTGAGCCAGGAAGAAATCACCTGATTTCTTCCTGACCCAGTCCAAGCACCTGGGTATAAAAACCCTCATTCCTCTTCNACCTTCATTCCTCTTTGAGAGGAGAAGTCAAGAAGTCAGAACCTAGTGTTAAAGGGCCTTTTAACTTTAATTACCTAAATCAACATTCTGAGCTAACCAACCAATTTAACAATTGACTCTGCCATTATATTGAATTAACAGCCAATTGATGAACTGGGCAATGCGAATGAACTCCTGTGAAAAAGAGTTTGAGTTCTTATTTGAAACTTGCATTCTGATGGCTGTACAATTCAATTCCTTTGTCTCGGATCCAATGGACCCATGACAACACAAGTGTTTTTTGCTGCTTGTCAGCATTCACAAAGTTTACAAAATTCTCCCACATCCCCCCTCCCACACACATCCATTATTCAACCCAACTGTGATCAAGAGTCAGAAAAGGAATAAAAATACACAGGCAATTAACCTTTTGAAGCCAAGAGCAAATATTCAAAAGGGTCACCTTAGGAATATACTGTGTGTTCCTTTTTCTCAATAATGTTTTATTCAATAGTTTTAGTGAACAAAATCAAGAATTCAATGAATCCATAAGCATTCACAAAGTTTAAAAAAAAACTTTCCCACATCCCCCAACACACATCCATTTAACCCAATTGTGATCAAGGGTCACAAAAGGAATACAAAAACACAGGCAATTAACCTTTTGAAGCAAAGAGCACATATTCAAAAGGGTCACCTCAAGAATATACTGTATGTTCCTAGTTTTTCAATAATGTTTTATTCAATATTTTCAGTGAACAAAATCAAGAATTCAATGAATCCATCAGCATTCACAAAGTCAAAAAATTTCCCACATCCCCCAACACACATCCATTCACCCCAATTGTGATCAAGGGTAACAAAATGAATATAAAAACATGGGCCTTTTGAAGCCAAGAACAAATATTTGAAAGGGTCACCTTTAATATACAGTTTATTCCTGTATTTTTTCATTAAAGTTTTATTCAATATTTTCAGAGAAGAAAATCAAGAATTCAATGAAGTGAATTCACACATGCAAAGAATACAAACACCAGATTTGATCAAATCTAAAAAAAAAATTGACAGAGAAACCCTGGTACACTTTTTACTCTTGGGCACAGGTTACTGGGGTAAATTTCTGTCATGAAAATTGTGATAATGCAGAATCAAGTGATATCTTTCTAAATTGTTCACTCAGTAAAAATTACCTGGGAACAGGGCTGAATATTTTGTGCTTTAAACTTTGTGTTAAGTAAATACCTTGTGCTTTAATTTTTGTTGGAAAAAAATGGTGCCAAAATCTATCAATTTTTTATATTTTCTTTTGACTGGATGTTTGAGAGATGTGGGGGATGCATCAAAACCTTAATTTGAACCTTGTGAATGACAACAAACGGCAAATAAAGCGTGTATTTATCAATCAGTCAATCAAAACAAAATTTTAGAAAAAAACCTCTCTGATACATGCAATTTGGTCTCCATCATCATCTGCTTTTCATCGTCTCTAAATTTCGTTTCCCCCACAATTCTTTCTACATCGATGAACTGGAAAAAAAGGAAAAAAAAAGGATTTTTTCATATTTTTCTGTTGCAATTCCAGCAAATGCAACTGGGCGGAAGCGACATCGGAGTTCCGGTGACACCCGCGACAACAACACCGGCGCGTGCATGACTTCCCCGCCGTCTGTGGCAACCCTGTCGGCACTGCTGACCTCTGGCGGCGGCGGTGATATGCGTGAGCCGACGCCGTCGATCGGCAAGGAAGGCTCGGCGATGGACGACTACTTGTGGCTCTGCATCCGGGACTGCTGGGCCGAGTGTCCCGACGATCGACCGGATTTCCGCCAAATCCGAGCCAGACTCTCGCCCCTGAGATCCGGAATGTGAGTATTTTTGCTTGTAAATTTATTTTTGCTGGTTCCATAAATCAAGATGATTTGGGAGTTGGTTATTCACACATCAAGCAAGATTTGACTGTTGCTGATGATAGTTGACTGACTTAAAAGATATCCAGAGGTTAAATTTATCCCATGTGAAGGGGTGATTACGCAGCCCCTAAGCAGAAATTTAATCCTTGGGCGGCAAAGTTGGACTATTTTTGCAAATTTTTGTTGCACCTCAGAGAGAGATGAAGAAAAACATTTCAAAAGGGGGTTAACTCTTGGACAGCGGCAGCCTCCTTTCCATCCCAGGGCAAAGTTGGACTTTTTCCCAACGGGCCTGCATTATATTTTTGCACAAGGTTATGCAACCCCTGCCAGGTGGGGGAGGGCAAAAGTTGGATCTTAACCAGGGATAAAGAAATGCTGGGAAAGTCCTGAGTTGGACTTTTTCCATATTGACCTCTAACCTGGGCTCCTGGCTTTCAAGCTTAAATTTAATCTTTGACTGGGGAAACAACACAAGGCCAGGGGAAAAAAAGGGAGCCTTGAAGTTTTCATTTTTTTCATTTTCAGTTGAAATTTTTCTGTGGGAAATTTAAAAAATGACAGGATTTTTCCCAACTTTGCCCTGAAAACACTGTTAGGGTTTTTTAAATTTCACTCTTGAGTGCAACCAAAATCTGCAAGAAAAGTCTGACTTTGCCACAGAAGGGTTAAGGGCAAAGTTGGGAAAAATCCAGATTTTTTCCCTGGGCACAGGAAAGTTTTGGGGGGAAAAAAAAAAGCAATGTTAGGCTACAGGTAGGCTTTTTCTGGATTTATCCCAACTTTGCCTCAGCCCACCTGGAAGGGTTTTCCTGACCTTCCAAAATATGAAAATGCCGGAGGATACAAAAATAATTGGACTCTGTCCCACTATGGGAAAGAACCCTCCACAGTCTGAGAGTTAAATTTGAAGAACCTATGCGCCCAACACAGGCAGAGAGGACCACAGCAAAATGTCTGTTTTGTTTCAGTGCTGAAGTGAGACTTATCTATTTTTGCATACATCACAGGTAAAATGAAAACAGGTTAAAAGCACACCAAACAATCATTGAGTAAAAGTGAGCACAGTAACCCTGTAACATATTTGGAGAAAACATTGTTGGGCAAAAAAAAAATTGTTAAAAAAATTTATTTTGGACCGGATTGTTGTAAAGAAAGCAAACTTGTAGTTTTCTATAATCAGTGATCATTTGATTTTGCTCCTCTGCATCAGTATACTGTAATCGAAAGAAGCAGCAAAACAGTATTGCCATATAATTTATTGATCAACAATAGGTCCCATTCGCAACTCGCAAATGTCCTTAAATACTGTATGTAGCTGTGCAGTACACCCGATTGCAATTTTTATAAAACAAAAGTTCTCTCACTGAGCTGAATTAGAATATTGAAACCGGGCTTTCTGATGGAAGATCCGGCAGTGTGGATTACGTTAACGTGATGGTGGGCAGTCCTTTCTCTTATAAAACCTTGAAATCTTTTGAAAGGGTACCAGAAACAAAGAAAACAGGAATTATGTCAACAAGTTTTTGCATAGTTTTTCTGAGCAAGAGAAACTTCTTTCCTATGTAGCGGAAAGCTTTGGACGAAGGATGAGGCTATATAAAAGTTAGGAGTCGTGGATTGATTCCAAGTGCCCAACGATTTTCCGGTCCCATGCACAAACGCGCTTTTCGTCAGCGTATTTTGCAACTTCGAGTTTATTCTATGATAATATAATCAGATAAAAAGTTTCTCTTCCTATTTTGAATGGCGGGAATGATGCGAGTTAGTGTGCTCTGATACACCTTTGCTGCACCCGACTGAGCAAAAAGAAAAAAAAAATGTGCGCAGCTCAATTGAGCGCCATAGTATAGATCAGTCTTCCCCAACCCGTGGTCCGCGGACCAGCGGTGGTCCGCAGAGGTTTTTTGCCGGTCCGCGGCACATTTTCTTACTAAATACTACACTGTATCGTATTTATCAAAAGTAGCAATGAAGTTTATTAACTTGATCTAGAAATCCAGAAAAAAAGGCAGTTGAAATAATTTGATAACAAATAAAATTTGGCTTTTCTCCGAATTACACTTCAGACAAATTTTCACCTTCTGAAATAGATTATTTAAATTTTTGCCCTGAGAAACCTCTCTTCAAGCCCACCTTTCTAATTTTTGAAGACATTCCACAATAGCTGCATCATTGGTTCTTAATTTATTTATTTTTAATCAGAAACTTTTGAAATACAATACTTTACCTGCCATGAAATCTAACAAACAAAGTTTTTGTTGAGTCTGCAAAAATTTTATGAAACTTTGCTGGTCTTCTGCAGGCATTTTTTGGGAATCTGCCGGTCTGCAAAATATTTCTGTATTTTTACAGAAATTTGCTGGTCCGTGGGCTCGAAAAGGTTAGGGAACACTGGTATATAGATAAATGGCAGAATATTTTGCTTATGCACACTCAGCTGGCTTTTTTTAATTTTGTGAATGACAGAAATTGAAATAAACTGTGGGTTCCATGGACAATGCGACAATTAGGGCCGCTTGAATTTTTAAAAATCCTAGACCTACATTCTGACAATATCTTGGGATGTATGGATAATTAGATACTGCCAAAATTACAAGGAAAAAGAAACTTACTTTCTTCAGAATTGGATATCTTGTGAAAAATCTAGCTACTACAGTATATTTATTTTCAAAAAATTTCACAATGAATCTTATCAAAAATTCAATCAAGAATTGACATATCAAAAGGATATTTTGTGCTTCTCTTTTTTACAAAGTATAGCAAGAAACTCGTGCTTATTATTTGCTTTTCAGATTCCTTTCCATGTCAGAATGGCAGATTTTGAAGTGGTTTTGCTCTGCACAGTTATTTTCTGTAGCTTGAAGTTTATTCAATTTTTGGCTGATGCTTAATTTCCATCAGCCAGTCATGCCTCGTTTGTTCCATAAAAATTTATTCTCATATTCCACCAGTAAAAAAAATATTTGAACAAATAATTAGACGCAGTTCTTTACTGTATTTTGAAGATTAGAAAAAGTTATTCAAGTTTTCGGGGACTATTTCTTACATAAACATGTTATATCTTATTTTTGCCCCATCAAAAATCCCCTCCAAAATTTAACAATGAAAAAAGAAATATATGGTACAGTACAGTCCTTGAACAATTACAGTACTTGTATGGTTCATATGCGTTCAGTAAGAACTAGAAATTGAGCTATTTAAGATGAGTACTAACAAAAAGTCAGAATGAATCGTATCACGAATCAACTCTATTTGGCAATCAGAAGTACTGTATAATTATGTGTTACTCTTTTAAAGGTATTTTTGCATCAACTGTGCACAGTGTAGCAAAATTATTTCATTCTCTTTGTTTTTTGGCCGAAAAAAGCAGATTTTATGTGTGGTTTTCTTTCGTCCAATTACAGTAATCTCTGTATTTCGAAGTGGAGAAAAAATATTCCATTTGTGAGGGGGAACTTTTTCCATTAATAGCGAGTTATGTCTCATTTGTCTCATTAGAAAAGTTCCTCTCATATGTTCCGCAAAAGAAAAGAAAAACTTGCTGTGAGTGAACAAGCATTCGTATGTTTCATACATACTATATGTATAATAAGAAGTACGTCCCACACATACTTATTTAATCAGGAAAAGTTCCCAGCGTCTTTATACCGGCAACTTCTGCTGGTCATCAGCAGTTCCCACAATAAGTATGGGTCGGGTGCCAATAACAGGGCTGCTGCGGAACGAGGGCAAATGTGGGCACGTTTATCCTTATATTGTTTATCGAGCAGCGACGGGAACCGAGGTTGCTGACCCTGACCAAAGTGCCACTTGAGATAATACGACAGTTTGTCGACGATGACGACGAGAGGTCTCTTCAAAATGGGCCAGCCGATGATTTCTGGCAGCTTATATATATATGCGCTTTCTTTTGTGAAACAAGCTTACTTATGAAATGGAGCCAAGAGAAGTGCAAAAACATCAAGACAATAAAAAATATATGTTATTAAAAACAAAATTCTGTGCAGGGACCCAAAAACAATTGAAAAAATTCGTTTGCACACCATCATCGGGAGTCTCATAAAAATGTATGTGTTGTTTTTTTTTTTAAATAAGAGATGATTTCCATCAAAGATATGAGTCGTTTACTGGAATAATTAACACGCTCATAATCAAATTTCCTAAGTTTTCCAAAAGATTAACACATAGATGCAGTTAATTCAGCAGAAATACGGGATCAAAGCTTTTTCTCCATAATAAAAATTAATTTGCTCGTTTCCATCATGGGTATGGGAAAAATAGGGAAAATTTGAAGAAGTATATTTTATTGTCATAATTGTCTTTCTAATGGGTGTCGTGCGTTGATCTGGAAAACATTGTCTTCGCCTAAATTTATGGCAATATATGAAAAAGGAAATTTCCAGGTTAAAAATCGTGAATGTCAGTTATTTGTCATCCATGGTTATATGAACTCTGTCCGAGCATTTTTAATCATATTGATTTGGATGTCCCACTTATTGAATGAAAATCATCCACTCGTCCATTCCACACGCAGCAGATGGTTGTATAACATGGAATGGATTTGAGAACATGAAGTTTATTCTTCATATGGAAGTCTCGATTGATAATCTTCGCTTGATTTGGAGATTCTCAAGTTAAACTTTCCTTTGATTTCAGAGGGTATGGCGAGTTTTTCGCCCAAAAACCTAAAAATAGCCACTCTTTAAATTTTGAAACTTTCGTAGATTTTATATTGGATCAGAATCCGTCGCAGTATTTTCTATACTCGCATCATGCAGTCATATAATTTTATCTTCGCTTCCACGTCCTGCTATTTAAAGAGAATGTGTGGAATAATGAATGTACAGTATTCATGTGTATACAGTAAATGAATAATAACATCGATATTTTATTCCCTTTTGGGAACCACAGGAAAGCAAACATAGTTGACCATGCGATGGACATGATGGAAAGATACACCAATAATCTGGAAGAGCTGGTGGACGAGAGAACGCAGCTGCTCAAGGAGGAAAAGCAAAAGACAGAGGCTCTGCTCTACCGAATGCTTCCACCGTAAGTTTTACTCATTATATATTATCATGAGTACATATATATACTTGAATAATTAAATCAGAACTGATTCTCAATCACATGTTCGTGCTTCGATTCAATTCGCAGAGCCGTGGCGCATCGGTTGGCGCGAGGTGAAGCAGTTTCTCCGGAATCCTTCGACTCCGTCACGATTTATTTCAGCGACATTGTTGGCTTCACTTCTCTCAGTGCCAGTAGCACACCGTTACAGGCAAGCTGAATACTTGACGATCTTTTAGTAACATTTGAAATTACTGTAATCGAAGGAATCAATTGATTTCATCCGCAGGTCGTCAATTTGCTCAACGAACTCTACACCTTGTTCGACGGGATAATTCGCGGCTACGACGTGTACAAGGTGGAGACTATTGGAGACGCTTACATGGTGGTGAGTTTTCTTGCATATTTATTAACAATATCAATGAGTTCTTTGGTTGCAATCAGCGAAAAACTGCGCAAAGTATCTTACTAAAGTCGAACATTCTATCCTCGCCTTCTTCAGTGAGAGTTTTTCAAAAATTTTTTGCATTTATTGAGAGGAAAACTTGACCTCCTCGATTGTATTCAAATATTGATCAATTATCCGAGGTGTTATATTGCTGAAGATGTCAGCAATATAAAATCAGGTCAATATTCATGAGTGTTTTATGCATTAACGGGTCCTTGATGATATTCGCACATCCCGACAACTTTTGAACATTTTAGAAATTGAAACACTTTTTCAACTTACGGGAAATATTTTAAATCTCTATGATGGCTGAGAAAACCTCAAGAATGATCAAAACGATTCCTCTCCATAACCAGAAAGTATTCGGGTCTTAATGAGAAGTCCCGCCCTTGAATTTAATTCAATAACCTTTGTATGAGTAACGTTTTCATGTGAGTACAGTATATTATTATGCATACATTCTCCTCCAGAAATTGGAATAAAATAATTAAGGCGCTCATCCTCGTTTGGTATGAATTTTTCAAGAAAAGATTCCAAAATGCTGCAGAATTTATATAAACATCCCTAATATATCGAAGATTAACTATAAAAATTCGCAGTTAAAATTAATTCATCAACAGCATTAGATTTTATTTGCATTTAAAATCTTCACCTACCATAATTCCGAAAATTAAAACAACAACAAAGAATCACTGAAAGCAGGAGTTTTCGTCTTCTACGAGAAAATTATTTTTTGCCACGTTTTCAGCAAAAATCGAGCTGCGTTTCACAACTGTACCGATGATGCTCGATTAAATATGGAGTCAAGTAAATTCAATCTTTGGACTCCGGTCGAGTGAATTGATGGCGGAGAGGGGGGGGGGGGTTTATTCCATAATGGTTGTTCACATGAAGATCTCACTCAACAGCGAACAGCAAAGTGAAATTCTTGTCGTCAGTTTTCTTTGGCGTGAATTCATGTTTTTTCGGGACAGTATATTAAGAGATTTTCTTGGAAGTTGAAAGAATCAGGTCGATATTTGTCCATGTACCTTATTAATTGATGAACGTCGCTCATCAACAGCAATTTATACTCGAGTCGCGGTAGTACCATAATAATGTAATGTGTGAAGTCGACCGTGGTTTCTTAATGGAGGGCATTCGAGGCAGTAATCAGTGAATACTTCTCCCTGCTGCTCCAACTATAGGTATCTGGATTGCCGCTGAGGAATGCCAACAAGCACGCCGGGGAAATCGCGTCCATGGCTTTGGAAATTCTCGAAGCCGCCAAGCAGTTTCGTGTTCCCCACATGCCGACGACCCCAGTCAAGTTGCGCATTGGTATTCACACAGGTCAGTCATCTTTTTTTGTGTGACAAAATGGATCAGGAATAAGTTTTCGTCCTATACTGTACTGTAACATGGAATGTTTTGCATTATAAACTGTACTTGTTCTCACTGGAAAGTAATTCTTCACGCAGCAGTTCATATATATGTCAACTATAATAATAATAATACAGTGAGACCCCCACATGCGGACACCTTGACCTGCAGACAATTTGACATAGGGACACTTATTTTCTCATGAAAAATTAATAAAAAAGGCTTGACATGAGGACACTGACTTGACATAGGGACATTTTGTTCTAAAATTGCAAATGCATTTCAGGCCAAATTACAAGAAACAGGATTTCCGACCCCAAAAATTGATGTAAGAAAAGTTTTTGGCCATTTCTCTCACCAATTCATCATCCATTTACCTAATTTAAAAAATTACCTCCAGCAGACGAGAGGGACTTCCTTCTCTATTTTTCACTTGAATATTATTTTTACAGCCAACAGTTCCATGTACTGTACAGAGGTATCAGTATTCAATTCCCCAAATGCCCATTTTGTGTTGAAATATATTGATTGGAATCAGTTTAAATTGGGAGACAATTGTTACTTTCATGGAATTATGGTGAGTATTTTGTATATAAAACACATATTAAAAATTATATAATGTAAGTCTAAGGGAAAATGTGGCTCGACTTAGGGACACTCTTGATGCACCAATTACATCCGCATCTTGGGGTCTCACTGTAATAATAATAACGCGGCAGAGAAAATTGGCAAACGCACCATGGATTTCCCATCCTTCATGCCAATTATTGAATTCAAGAATCAGGCGACACATCAATACAAGAAAAAAATCATAATCAACTGAAAGATGTCCTCGTTAAAAATAATGAATATTTCAACGAATTTTGCCACTGAAATTCAACCCAGATATTTTAACGAGTTTTAAACTGCATTCGTCCACGTTGCGAATCATTTTCTCATCATGCAGATAATTCTTCCTCAACATTCGCCGCTGTTCGATTCTAGTTAAATAGATGTGCCGTAGCCGCATCAACAAACACTTCACAGACTCAACACCGATTTTTTTTTCCCCTTGGGTGAATGTTTAGACAGAGAATCGTTCGATGAGAATAATTGAAAACGCGCCAAAAAGAGCAAACTTTTCGATAAAGGCGTTCAATATTCTCATGTCCTCTTCAGTATACAGTTGAGTTGTTTGCTTTCCTTCCACATTATTTCACGAAATCGATTGTGTCAATCATTTCACCGTTGATACCAAGTGTTGTGGATATATAGTTAAGAGATTGCCGTTGAATATCCGGTTTTAAAATATCCGCACATTGAATTTTGTTGCAACAAACTTCTAAACGTACATGTATTTAATACGGACCCAAAAAATCTTTTCAACGAAAAATTCGTTGACAAATTTTTATTTTGAAATAAAAAGTTTTACGATGGATAGAGTCATTTATATTTTTTCTTCGTGTCAGCTGAATGAAAAATGTTGACAGTGTCTTTTTTTATTGAATCTATACGAAACATGAGCATCAGGTACTGGTCTATCGAACTATAGTTTCATCTCCTGAATAGCAAAAAAAATGTTGCAACACAATTCTTCGCCTCATTCTCATTTCACATGTGATGGTTCTGATTCAAAGAAGCTGTGCAAAAACTCACGCACGCAGCAAGTATCTCCTGCTGCTAATACTTCCACAGTAAAACTTCAACTTAACTTCACAGTAATTCCGGTATTACACATTCAAAAAAGTTCTTGGAGGAAGCCATTAAACCATTCCATTTTGATTTCTTGCAACATTCAACATTTATTGATACTGAATAGACTTTGGATAATGAAAGCGCAACTAGAATTAATTGATTCCACCGAAGCACCGAGGCCTTATGCTGCATGTTTACATCATTCTTTTGAAAGAAATTGAAAGTACAGTACAGAAGAATACTCATATCAATTTAATATACAATATTTGGAAAATTCCGTTCATAATTCGAATCTCGATTCACACGTACTGTAAACGGTGAATAAAAATTACTGTTTTCATACACCTTGTCAGTTACTGCCGCACTGCTCAAACTTATTGGAGGATGAGGAACGTATAAAAAATTCTTCTCGAAAATTCAGTCTTTTCAGTCCGTTATTTTTGACACTCAGGAGAAAGAAAAAAGAAAAGAAAAGTATCGCCGCACAATGCCACGAGATACATGACGCTTCACACGCTCATCATCAGTCACCCTTCACGCGTATAGATATCACTTATTCCGTTTTCCCTTTCTCAATACATTGCAGGCCCGGTCGTGGCAGGCGTCGTGGGTCTCACCATGCCTCGCTACTGCCTCTTCGGCGACACCGTCAACACGGCGTCCCGCATGGAATCCAACGGCGAACCCTACCGCATCCACATCAGCGAGCAGTGCCGAGAGCACCTCGAGCTCATCGGCGGCTACCTGGTGTCGGACCGCGGCGTGATCTCAGTCAAGGGCAAAGGCGACGTCCGCACCTACTGGCTCGAAGGCCTCGAGCAACCCTCCCAACCCAACTCATCCGCAGCAGCAGGAGGAGCATCAGCACCCGCAGTCAGACAATCCGCACAACAACATCAGCAGCAGCAGCAAGACCTGGGCAAACTGCTCAGCACCAGCGCAGTCAGCCTCCGCCGCCGCAGTCCCAAGCTGGCCCGGTGTCCCGCCAACGGCGGCAGCACGCAATGGCTCAAGACCCGGTTCGCCACAGACGATCAAGTGTTGCTGCACGTGCCCAACGCAGCCAGGCCCCTGTTGCGGAAGGCGTCCAAGTCGCTGGACCAGTTCCCCGACGACCGACTCCTCATGAGCACGGCGATGCGGCCGCCGTCAGAGGCGCACCCGGAAACGTTCCACTTGCTGTACGAAGAACATTCCATTTCCGTGCCGGCGCTGATTGACGAGACGTTCGGCAGCAAACCCGGCAGCGTCGCCGGAGAGCCCAACAACTTCAAGGCCTGGTTGTACAACAAGTTCAAGCGCATGGTTCCTGCGAACCCGGGCAGCAATGCGGGCAGTGTCAACAGTGCGACGGAGGCACCTGCTGCTGCTGGCTTTTGACGATCACGTCATCATCATCATCCCGGTCCTGCGCGTGATGGGGGTGGGTTGCCATACAGAATCTTATTGGAAATGTCCTGTTTCTTTTTTTTTGACAGGGAGAAAAGAGGAAAAAAGTATAGGTGCTGGTCTTGGAGCGTCATCTACCGCGAAAAAGTGCATCTATGCATAAGACAAATTATTTTTCAACGAACAATTGTCTCAAAACATATCATCTAGAAGCAAAAAAATTCTCCATATATACTGCATTTCTTTGAGTACCAGCACGCACCATTACAGTTGAAATTTTTGATAAAATTGCACATCCCAACCAACACGCGCACCCCATTTTTAGTTACTAAAAACCACAATATTAAAAAAAATAAGAAAACCCTAAATTTAATTTAGGCATGATTGAACCTGAATTCATCGAATTTTCAATTCTTTCTATCAAGATAAGTTTTCTGCTAAACTAGGTCCAATATTTCCGGTCGGAAACAAGTTGTACAATGCTCACCTGAATTTTCAGAACTAAAATTGTATGTTTGTCTATGACATGCACACCCCTTTTTTTCCAAGTTCGAGGGAAAAGGTGGGCGTGGTAATCAAGTAAATGCGGTAGTCGAAATCATGAACTGCGATCGTTGAAATCTCATCAAAATTATAATTTTATCCTTTCCATGAAATTTCATCTTTCTAAAACGTGGAACGATTACTAAATGAATGTTCATCCCAGCTCACTTTACGAAAGCTTACATACGTATCCGGACCAAACATAAATACGGTCCAATCTCCCAAAAAATATCCTGTAAATGCCATTGTCAGGCTCTTCTATATGGGAGTGAATTCCAAGCAATTTTACGATGATAATCATTCAAAATTAATCAGTTCGGTATTTGGGCCAAAATAGTTGCGTTCCTTTTTCATCAAAAACCGCAATGAAACGACATCAAAACTTCGATTTGAAGACCCGAGTCAAACGTATTTCCGGTCAGAAAAACGTTATACGAATCAGCCAGCTTCCAGCACTTCCTGTGCAATGCCCGAGTAAAATTTTGAGGAGCTTTGAATCTGAGAAGTGTCCTGCTTTAAATATGCCCTATGAAGGAATCGTTTTCTTTTATTATATGCTCCGTGAAAGATTAGAAGCTATGTGTATGAAGAGAAGGGATCCAATTTCCTAAATGCTTTCTTGAAAATTCAAAATGGGAAATTCATCATCTCAAATGGAAATTAAGGTTCTGTAACCACTCGCATATATTTATATACAGTATATTTACAGTATATATTGGCAGCAGGTGCGCAAACGCGGTGCATGACACTCCAGACCAGCACCAGACTTTTGAGAAACGCGAAGCAAATGAGTTCAGAGATCATCGCTGTGATTCGATTGCCATGTAAAAAAAAACACAAAACTTATTGATTATGCACACCATTTTGCAAAACCTTTTTGGCAAGCTGGCGTGATGAACGTGCAACAGAAACGTGTGTCAGCTCCTGAAAAATTAGTGCCCGGATTACGGAAACGTAAACTTTCAATCAAAAGCTTCAATCCAACTCGCTCAATAACAGCAGCTGTGAAATTCCATGAACCCCATTATTGTATCTCAATATACGTCATGTCCCCCTTTTACAAACATCGCAATTAAGAAAAAAAAAAGGCTGGACGCAATTCGGTGCCTATTCCGTGTTGTCAAGTCAATTTCGTGCACCCGAAACTTTTTTCACTCCTTTTAAATGTTCCACGAAGATAGGAAATGGGGAAGATCACGTTCTGACGGAAAAAAAAAACTGTATTTAATGGCGGAGTCATTCATTCGTTTGGGTTCTAACAGCATTGATTTAAAAGTTTTCTGTGGTTTCAAATGTCCTCGAAGAATATCAAAATCGGAAAATAGCGATGAAGTCTTACATTTATCAAGCATTACTCTTCTTTAGTTTTATTAAAAAAAAATAAAAAAAAACTTCCGTGAGACGAGCAATGATAGATTTAAAAAAAAGCGGCAACAGCCGTTATTCCTTATTGATGACTAAGTTGTTGAAGAAAAGATGCCATGTAAATTTGAAATACTGTACTGTCTATTAAATACTGGCAAAAGAAAACTATAAAATCAGTACCATATCATAGTCAAGCGTTAAATGACGAATACAGTATTTTTTACTTATTTTTGTTTTATTGGGGGACCGAGAAATTCGGGCAACTCATAACAGATAGGGAAACACGAATTAAGATCGAATGACAAATCTTACGTCTTCTTTCAGAGAATCTCTCGCATTTCTCCTCGTTTTTTTCTTCATTCCAGCAAGTGTTTTATTTTTTTTAAATCATCTCGCGTAAATTTGGCCTTATACGTTCTCGAGGAGCAATTCATTAAATGAACTTATTCCAACGTCTCAAAAAGAATTCGTTGGGGAAACGAAGAAGGAATCAAGAATGTCTTTCACTACCAGACGAACAAAAAAACAAACAAAACCGGTGGAATAATTGAAAGAATCAAACACAAGTGTTTTGGCATCAAGCAACGCATTAATCTTCCTTGCGTAAACCGAATTCGAGAACAAGTGCAAACAGTTTTTTATACCTCGGAAAACAGGTGCTCCAACAGACAGAATGAAAAAGCAAACCGATGACGGGAAGATGCTTTTTTTTTGCAATGTCAATGTTCTGGAATTTCACACATTCGAATTGTTACGAGATGAAAAGAAGAACGTTATTTTTTACGTGTTCCGATGAACGTATTGAATGTGCGTGCGTGCTGGAAGTCGTTTGATATGAAAAGAAAAGCAGATCTTTTGCCCACTTCAGCACAGTTCACTTTATTTTACTTGGAATTTTGTAATTTTATCGGAGTTAGAACATTATACCCCTGTAAACGGAGTATAAAATATATTCCATCAGTCTTTTGGCCACCAAGAAATGTTAAAAAGCTGAATGCCATACTAAATTAAGCACGATCACATTTATCAAATGATTCAAGATCACGGAAGTCCGTTGATTCAACTCATCCCCGAATTAATCAGCCGACTATTTCCTCTCCTGCAAAATTTCTATTAAATATCATAATCCAAACTCTTCTGCACCAAAAATCGAAACTTGTCGCAAATTTATATTTTAAAATAATACACCGAAATTTGTTTTGGTAAACGATTGTATTGGTCAGAAGAAATCCTGTACTTTTCATGCGAATCTTAAAGACGCCCCCAAATTTTGCTCCTCACGTAAAAATAGGCGGTTTCTTACATTTTTCAAAATGCGGCGAAGCGTACATGCAGTACTTTATGGAACTACCCTCCTTCACACTTTCATACAAACGATATTTTCACCATCGGAGTATCACAATCATAGGTTTATTCCTTCGAAGTCGTGAGATACTCACCGAAGTGTCCTTCAGTCACTTATCACAGCTTCATCCCAGGGGCCATAAATATTCCTAAAACAAATTTTCAAAAAATACATAACAAAAAACTATTGAAAAAAATATTTTGTGAAACTCACTCCTTCAAAGTTTGCCACGAAACGAACCATAAGGGACATATGATGCACACAAAAAGCATCAGCATCAGGAACAATATTGAAAAAACCGACGAGAGAACGAAGATGGCTCCGAAACTTGCAGCCATGAGGACAATTGTCCACAGGATTTGGTGAACGTTTGACAATCGTTCCTATATTGTAAACAGATAACGCCAATTCCCGGGATAAAAACATGAATCCGATGAATGAAGAAAAGTTACTCCACGATGGGTGTATGAGAAAATCCCGGGGCTCGGAAATCTCGTGGGGCCTACCCCCGGAGTTAACCGATCAATTTATTTTTCGGAAATTGTCAAATGCTGTGAAACTGATACAAATACGATAGAATTCAATCGATCTGATGGATTCTAACATTCTTGAAAGCCTAGAACTTCATGAAATTTCAACTTGGCATGATTTTGAGGATTCCAACATAAAAACCTGGTGAATGAAATTTGACTTCCAAACTGCATTTATACATGTTTAATGAGTCAGAATTTGTCTTCACACCATATCGCCTACTTTGGTTACCAGAAGAGGCTTTTTCTGATGCATAAATTCAGGCTGTGGGATTTTCGCACCCTGCAAGATTTTCGTACCTATACAGAGTTTCCTCATGGACCCAAACTCGATTACTTACGACGATCTGATCGCGAAGAACCGGCCACAACGCAAAAAACTCCACAGCCATCGTGAGCAAAACGAACGCGTGAGTTGTTGTGGGCAAACGCGAAGCTAAGCAAATGCTTGCGAACACGGCGGCGTTGATGGACAAAGCTCTGGAAACTCTGGATAGAAACAATAATTATCCAATCATAGAAATCAATGTCGGCTCCAGCAACGATCGAGTAACGCGGATAATGGAATACAATACCGATGGAAAATGACGAATTCACCGAAGATGAGCCTAATAAGGCATGACTTACATGGCAGCATCGAGGCCGTAATTGTGGAAAATGAGATGCGTGATGAACATCATGATCGCCATGGCTTCTATGGTGTCAGTGCTAATTGATGCAGTGAGTGTTTTGAGCACCGGCGACAAACCATATCCAGCGAAAAGAAAAATCCATAGGCTCTTCAAATCATCCCATACTGTGGCAAATATAGTGCAGAACAATATTGAAAAAATGTTCACGTTTCTACGAAAAACAAGGATTTTTCAAGCTATTGAAGATCCGAAGGTTCTTATAGATGAAGAAAAATGATGATCGAATGACTTACAACTTCTTTTCCAGCCGACGATCATTTTATAAACGATGTATCCCACGAATGAAGCCAGACTCGTGGCCCAGAACACGTCCATTTCATCAACATTCTTAGCATCCATGTGCACAAACGCGATTCCGAACAAGCAAACTCTGAAACCCGTTTTGAAAATGCGATCAGGATTAAAAATCTTAGAAGCTGTTCTTAATCGAAGGAAAAAAAATCGGATTTCGATCGAAAAATTTCCTAAGCCTACAACAGGTCTTTACAATGAAGCAACTATACACGCACGGACCTCATTACCAATTGCACACCAATTCTCTCTTAAGATGAGGAATGTCTGACTTTTTGTGCGAAGTTCATAAATTTGTTCAACTGGCTCGATGAAAAACTACGTTAATTTTTTCTTTTATTCTCGACACATTCACTGATGCGAATTAAAACACGTCTCAGAGCTCTCTGGATCAAAAAATTAGAACATTTTCATACAAAGGCGACTCAGAACCTCTTCCTTCTTCAAACTTGAACTACCGACAAATAAATTTTCTATATGACACTTGCAAACAATTAAAAAGTTTACACAGCCCATGTTTCTCATCATCTCTGGTTGGAACAATTTTATATCCAGAAAATGTCATCCAATTAAAAAATGAAGTCCGACATGAATAAATGGCCGGTCGCCAATTTTTCCCATCATTCACGTTCGCGAAATGTATGAAAAACAATGACAAAGGAAGAAAACAATTCAGGCGATTACTTGGAATAGTCTGAACAACTGGTTTCTTGAAATCATGGGTGAAAATGCGAATGCGCAAGGATATCAGGAACTCTGCGTGCAAGTCAGTCTTCGCATTGCCGTCATGATGAAAGATGCTTAGACTGTATTGTATACATGCATACTGTAGTAAAACACTCACGCACAGATTTGTTGAGCAACCCGACAAGAACCAACAATCGCCTCCAACCTGGTCACGTGTCGGAAATTGACTGAAACAAAGAACCTTGTTAACATGCGAAAGTTTTAAAACAACGCATGAAAAATTTAGACTCACCATTTCGCTTTACTCGCTCCAGGAAGGTATCGTCGTCATGATTATCCGGCAAATTTCGTCTCTTGTACAAAACCTTATGCCAATTGGCTTTTCCCTCCATCTTCCTGCGTGATGAATTCCATGAAGTATTTACTGAAAGAACTACGGATGCGTGAAGAGGTTCGAAAATTCTGTATGGAACATCACAGGAAGCAGGATGGATACTCATCCAAGAGATTCCGAAATGAATAAAACAAAGTGTGCGTACAGTGTTCAACATAACTCAAAATTACTGCAAGAGTGAGAATTAAGAGTTTCTTCCTCTTTCGTAAGTGAACATAAACAAGTCAGGAATTTCATTATCCTCATATTTGTGCGTCGGAAAGAAATCACGCACTTGCGCAGCCCGAACAGTCATAAAAGCTAGCTCTTTTCCGTGAAGTCAACAATCAAGAGAAAATAAGCAATTCTGTTTCATCAGTTGCAATACGGTTTCTTCGCGTGAAAAGTTATCAGGAATCAACTAGAGCAGCTGATTTTGGCGCACACGCTCAACTCTCGCTGAAGCACTTCAGAATAAGTGGGATTTACGCGGAGCGTCCAGCAGACAAAACGAGTCAGAAATAGGAGACATTAATTTCATAAGTGTAGAAAATAACTTTTTAAAATCGAAAATACTGTAGAAGTTTGAGCAGGTATCACTCTTTCTGCAATTTTCTTCCAAGTATCGGACCTCTCCACGCAGTTGGAAAAAAAAAAAAACCAGCAGTGAAATAAAACAGCACAAGAAGTGAACTAATCTCATGAAACTCTACTTTTCCCATCCTTCTCTTCATCAGTCCCATCGAGCATCTTTCCGAGCTTTTCTCACAAGACGACGCGAAGCAATACATGGAAAAATAGATTTTCAATTGCAGACGTTCAAAGCAAAGGCAAACTTGTTTTCTGAAGGTGACTTTCGCCATCGTCTTCACTTGTAAAATATAGGCGAGCACAAAACAAAGCCACAGAATCCGGTTTGAGCTTGGAATGCGAAAGCATATGCACAACCAATAACTACGCGTACACAGAAAAAGTCGACACGAACCACACATTCGAATAACTTAGTACAAACCGAAACACACCGGAAAATTCCATGTTAAATCGCCCAACCACGCGCAAAAAAGCGAAAATTTCGTTGGGAAAATAAAAGCCTTCGAGTCACGGACTGGGGAAAGTCACGGACGGAGGAGGAATGACTTCGGCTGAATGAAAAATTCCCGATTTTTCAAATGCACGAAAAAAAAATGAAATGCTTCGCAGATTTCCGTTCCTGTCACTCCAAGAAACCCTCACCAGTTAAAAATACTTTACAACCTCTCTTGAAGCTGGTAACAGTGCCTCGTTCGTTGTGCTATTCCAGAATAAAACGAGATGCAAGGCACAAGCTTACAGAGTCCAAATGCAAGCTCTCTCACTCACTTCACTTGAACACCAAACATAAACTCGACTACGTCATTTTTTGATAAGGTAGATTTTTTGATACGCTTTTCTGAAGCTCAACCGTCTCTTGAGGGAGGAAGCCTCGTTAGGATGGAAAGTTTGAATCGGCGAAACATGCAAACGAATGGCGGAAACACTCGAGCGTTACGCAGGCATATTGCGCACGCTCCAATTGTTCATCTTCTGATCACACGGAAGGAAGCTTGAAAAATTAATCAACTGCACCCATTAATTGCCGTCCAAGCATTAGATGGGGTGTTCATAATGGCTACGACTACAGGGACAAATTTGACAAGTTCAGTCAACCTGCGACGAATTATGACGAATTATGTTTTCACTTGGATCGATCATCCTCTCCGTCAAGAGCTTCGGTTTGATACGCGGGCAAAGACGCGCTGATTTCATCCATGGCGCCCATTTTCCCGCCTCCAGGTCTTCCGCTCACACTTGTTCCGTCACGCCTTTAAACGAACCAAATTATATTCAAGCAGTTGCAATCAAACACAATTCATCGTTTGTTCAACAAAATCCAAAAATTCTCAGCTCCATCTGAGACAACATGGCACACGAATAAGGCGAAAGGAGATGTGGTGGAATAAAAATTTCCAGTTTTCTTCAGGCTGAATACATGGCTTCACATTGCAGGGCTATTTTGAGCGTTAGTCCGTTAAGGAAGTTTAGGTCGGGTTTTCATTCGTATATCTTCAAGGTTCTCCGATTAAAATATCAGAACAGCTCGGAACTAAATTAAACCAAGAACGGTGAGCAACAATACGATGGGATGCAGTTAGAAGAAAATCCGTGGGTCTGCACATGTCTCGTGGTAAAGAAATCCCACGAAGTACGAAAATCTGTAGAGAAGAATACTACACAGTTTTCATTCAGTGCAAATGGAGGGATTAAAACTCAAAGTGAAGGCCATATCTTTCACAGGCTCTTGAGAAAGTTAATCTTTAACTTGTAGCATGCATCGAAGGATACCCCAAAGACCCACTTTCATAATTTGGTAATCTACAAGATTTTTGCTCCTATGGGGTTTTCCTACTTGAATTTTTATTTATAATCGTTCAATAATTCAGAATTTGTCCGCAAACCATCGCCCACTTTAGTTCCCAAAATGGGCTTCGTCTGATGCAAAAATTCACGTCATTGCGGGATTTTCGTACCCCACGGGATTCTCTCATGGAGCCATACGATGAACGGGGTTGAAACTGTGAGACGAAATTAGTGCATAATAGGTCAACTAAATCTTTAGGATATTCAAAAATTTACTTCGCATCGCAAAATTTACTTATTTTTGAAAGGGACTACGTTTCATACTGCAGCGAAGCTTAAGGGCACACTTATGAGGAACAAGATGACTGATGAAACTTTGGATAACTCTTAACGTAATTAAAATGATGTCGTGATCACAAACGACAGCCGTTGACACAATTTTTCATTGCAAATAAGCATGCGAACTGATAACATAGATTAAAGATCTCTCTAGACGCATAGTAAAGTGAATCTTCGGAAACCACACACTATGGAAGTGCTTGGATCACTTTCAATGCGACCAGGGATAATGTAAGGAAAAACAAAATGGCGCAAAGCTGCTCCGAAGAAGAATCCCATTAATGTCTTCACGGGAGAATTTCCATCCACCAGGAATTGAATCTGCGTCACTGCATTCGACCATACCCACGAGTATCTTCAGAGCAACACATCACGTACCCACGAAAATCACCAACACATAGACAAAGTTTGATACAGAAGAAATGGGCAAAAGATAGCTGCGTTCACGGCTAATCAAAACATCGAAACCCGTATGAAGCTTTGTACAGAGAGAATTGCAGAGCTCCTATTCTGACAATAAAGCGATAACTGAAACGGCACAAGCTTCGCGGCAGACGAACGTAAGCTCCCCAAGTCACGCAAAACAATCCCCAACGACAAACACTTTCGTTTCCCCAGTCACGAAAACAAGAAAATGTGCCCCAGGATATACATATTGCGTACAAATTTACCTGTATCTAACCGTCCGTGACACGGGTGCCGATATCCGACATAATATTATCTTGGCCCAGTCGAAAAATAAATTGGTTAGTAATTCGGAAGTTGCTATCGGACAATCCGAAAGTAAGGATAAGAGTTGGAGTTGAATTCGAACGACCGGCACCATTTTCATCAAATCTCCGACTCCGAAGATTCCATCCGTCGCCTATTCGAGTTTGTTCCTACCATGCCGGCACTGCATCAACACATGATCAGAACTTGACGTCAGAAAACATCCGTGTCCAACGTACAAGACACTAATTTAATGCACGGCGTACGGAATGCCTTTCTTAGAAAACGTTGAAAAAAACAGAACATTACGCTGATACGCACTAAATTTCATGTTTTAAATAAGTTTTTAAAAGTTCCTCGCATAACCATCGCTCACTTTAAAAGTTTTAAAAAATTCCACACGAGAAATAAAAATTTTTTTTCTTAAAGGTTAACTCAATGGGATCCTACATATACGGTAACCTCAACGCGTCGTCAGCGGTCCTGCGTAATGAACCAAATTCGTGAAAACGGTACACAAATGGGAATTCTTCACACCTCTCGCCACCTAAATCACGCACAAACCTCTGACGATTTAATTGCCTAATAAATAAGAAATTCCTGAACGATGTAACATGCTCTCACTCTCAACATTCTCACAAATGGAAGGGCAAAAACGTATTGATAGCGTGAAAAATCAGCCATCTCGACATACAGGTGCACTCTCTCCACAAAGATTACATCTATGCAACGAATTTATCTTATTTTATTCTTTTTGTCTCATAGGCACAGGGTTCCCTCCCAACATTACACGGATTCTTCATGACAAAATTGTCTCAACGAAAAATGTTCTGTGGTTGCTTGAATTTTGTCGCAGGGAGAGTCCACCTGCATTTCTATTCATAGATGAACTTGGGTGCATCGAAAACGTGGGCGACTATGCCCATCAGGTTTGAATGGTATTGCAGCAATAACCATGCACGCACATGGCTATTGCTGGAACCCAGAAGCAGATGGAGCATGAAATGGGGCATATACTGTAGTCAAGTCTGAGATGACTCAAGGAAAAATGCAGCTGTGACTGTCAGTGACATCTAACCACGTTGAATTAATTGTCGTAATCACTGTTATCGAAAAGGAATACAGTACTCTACAGTCTACATGTTTATTGTACATTACTACTATTCGTCAATTTATTTGTGAACTTCCTACCGAACAGTAACTTTTTAAACGCCGGATCATTTCATACTGTGAAAGTCAAGCCACCAAATATCGTCACTCCTACAACTCGTGAATGTCCACGCGAATATGGAAGTAATCATTTATTAGCAAGTGTACAAACCTCAAACGATTGCGCAGAGTCGCAAGTTCACGGGCTTGATCTTCATGAGCTTCTAGTGCGTCTTCCAATTCACGCTGCGCTTTACGACGCTGCGCTTTTTCGCGCGTGATTTCTTCTTCAGCTTCCTCCAATTGCCGTTTGAGCGCTTTGATACGGACGGTTGTCTTTGAAATAAAGGCACAAGATGGATTCATGCATATAAAAATCGCAATCGAAGACCAAAACAAAAAGTCAGCGAGAGATCAACTGTAAATTATTTCTATCATGAAACACGACTTTTCGGACTCTAGCTAGTAATCTATGGGCTCAGATATGCGAAGTCGTGAGGTCAAGACTGTCTTTGCAACGCGCTTTCAATTCATACCTTTTCATTCGCCTCTTTATTCTGGTCAGAATTCCGTTTCTCGTCTTCCAACTGCAGGAAAAGCTCCTTCACTTTCTTCTCCAGCTTTCGATTTATCTTCAATGCAGCTTGCCGTTCCCTGCCTTCAGCCTCCAGTTGTTCTTCGAAATTGGCTATCTTGGACTCGAGTGCGGCGATTGTCGCCTTCGACTTGGCACGTTGCGCAGTTTCCAGTTCCCCAATCTTTGCCTTCAGCTCCTTATTCTGGCGTTCGAGGAGCACGCGCTGGCTTTCTGATTTGCTCGTTGATCCCTTCTCAGCTGATAAATCTGAATTGTAAAGCAATCGTGAGAACTGAATCAGTAAACTAGCAAATTAACAAACCGTAATAACCGTTCATGAACACGAAGATCTACGATCAGAAGATACACACGAATACATCCCTGATAAATGTTACATACATTGAAAAAAATTCGGAAAGTCTCAAGTAATCCAGCAAAAATTTCATTCATCACTGTCGCACAGGCGTTACTTTTGTGACTGTACCTCAGGCATCTTCGGTTTCTAGTCACCGAAGGCACGCGTTGAAGCTTATTTATGCACATCGTACATACAAGAATGCGGTGGAACTCCGTGAAGTCGGCAAAGTAGAGAATACATCACAGCAATGTAAGAAGAGCAGAAAAAATAAAACCACGTACCAGCGGTGAGTTGTTCAATTTGCAATTGCGCCTTGCGGAAACGTTCGGCCATAGCTTCACGTCCGGTTTGTTCCTCTTCCAGCTCATCTTCCAAAGCCTGGATCCTAGCATCTAACCGGCGCTTGTCGTCAGCCAACAGAATTCCTTTAGTTGAATGACTGCTGATCTCCTCCGCCAGCTCGTCGCGTTCAACTTCTGCTGCGCGACGACCACGTTCCGCCGCGGCCAAATTCTCATGCACCTTTGGAAAATTCGAAGTTTATCCTATAACGAATGCTACTTTAGAGTATATTCAACCTCACAGCGGCAATTAAGTGAAAACTAAAAACTACACTAAAATGCAGCGTTCCTTCTGTATACGTTAAAAAATTGAAAATGAGCTAAAAATATTGCGTTTTTTCTATACTTTTAAACCGACCTTGATTTCTGAAGGTCGAAACTATTTTGACCAGAAGTATGCTCAATGAACTGTACTAACGTCCAGGCGACACCTACACTTCGCCAAGATAAGCCTGAGCCTTACACGTTAAAATTGCATTTTCTCCCTTGAAAATCTTTTGAGTATCGGTTTCACGTTTATGCCCCGAACTCATGCGACAAAACCAGAAGTAATTTTGGCGATGAACCTAAAAATAATACCCAGGATAAAATGGTTTTCACACGTCGCTTGTTGAGCATGCAGATCGTCAAGGATAATTTTCACGAACTATTCTGCAGAATGTATGGAAAAATTAAAAACCTGGTAGACGTCAGCCTCAAGATTCTTCATCTTCTTCTCTGCATCCTTCAGCTGCAGTAACAACTCATCACGCGCAGCGCGTGCTTCATCCGTATCTCGTTGATAATCCTTCACCTGGGACTGCACCTTCTTGAATTGCTTCAAAGCATCTTCCTTAAGCTTGTTGCTCATCATGACTTGCTGCTCCAAGTCTTTGAAGTCAGCCTCCATCTTCTTCCGAGAGTTGAGAGCAGCCACTCTTTGCTTCCTCTCGTCTTCCAGCTCCACTTCCATATCGCGGAGTTGTTTCTGCAGGCTCTTGCGCTGTTCCTCGGCCACTTCTTCTTTAGCCTGAAGATCTCGGTCCATCTGTTGCTTCAGTGCTTGCATGTTGACTTCCAAACGCAGTTTTGCATCTTCCATCAACTGGAACTCATCTTCCAACTCCTCATACTGCGTCTTTTGTTCAGCAAGTTGGGTTTCAAGAGTACGTTTGGCTCGCTCCAACTCAACAGCGTTGCGGTCGGCAGTGCCTTGGGAGCTGACAACATCTTCCAACTCAACCTTGAAAAACGAAAGTATTGTATCTCGCAGTGAATTTGATGATTAAAATGTCTGCGATACACAATTGAGAATTCCAAAAGTTAAAGAAAATTTATATTCTCCAAATACTTGGATTCGCGGAAAAATCATCGATGGCACTGAATATCATCCCGGGCATGAATTTAGACATTTCTTCAGACGTCTGGAGATTAATTAAAGTGCTTAATTTAAGAGAACTGGAAGAGTTCACATCATTCTGTTTTTCTCGAAAAATTAAATCAACTTCTTTAACATCATAGACCCTTCACTGTCTACTGCATTCACGTATACAGTACATGAATAAGCCTTTGACTTTCGAACACCTCGACGTCCGACCATACTTTCAAACAAAAGCTACAAGCTTGTAAATGAGCTTGATTCACTAACCTGAAGTTGATTCTTTTGCCGTTCAAGTTCTTGCACTTGCGTCAGAGCATCATCCAGGGCACGCACCAAACTGAGCAACTTCGTCTCTTTCTCGCGCGCTTCCCTTTCAGCATTATCCCGCTCTTCGGCAACGCGCGAGGAAACGGCCTTTTCTTCAGCAAGAACTTTATCAAAGTTGCGTTGCTTCTTTTCCAGTTCAACAACCTGAAATCAAGAAGTGTGTCGTCACGTTCCATGTGACAACGGTCGTAGGAAAAATCGATAAAAGAAACGACAAGCTCCGTACTTTTCCACGCTGCGTATCCAAGTCGGTGTTGGCGTCTTCCAATTCAACCTGAAGCTTCTTGCGACTTTTTTCGAGTTTCTCGTTGGCAGCTTGTAATTCATCTCGAGAGTTTTGAACAGATTCAAGATCCTGCAAAATTTAAGACTATACTATATTTCTATACTTCTACTTCTAACGCATCATGCTCTAGTCCAGTTTTTCCTCCACTCAAAAGACTCAAAAACCTGATAATGTATACACACTTGAGAGTTGGCATAGATACATACCTTGACCAGCCTCTTCTTGACTTCCTCAACGGCAGCAGAATTCAGTGCTTCCTCTTCAGCTTTTCTTTTGGCTTCCACAACTTGACTGGATAACACACTGACCTGAACATACATAAAGATTTTGTTGGGCTGAACCTAGAGCAAAATTGCAAGTTTCTTTCGCACTTGTTTCTCAAAAGCGGCCTTGGCTTCGCCTTCCTCCTCAAGCTGTTCTCTGAGTTGCTCACGAGATGCTTCCGAATGACGAAGCTCCGCCTTCAATGCCATCTTTTGTCGCGTTTCTTCCGCCAATACTTGCTGAAGGATTAGAGTTAAAAAATCATAAGGTTATTATTCATATCTTCAAAAAGTTTACCGAATCCTCTAGAAAATATATGCACGAAACCCGAACGGAATTCTGGAAAATCCGAATTTTGAATTCAAGTACAGAAATTAGTGTTCTTCCTTGTATTCATACTGAAGTCAATTTTAAAATTGCTCAGATTAGGCTCTCGTATTTCTTTCCGTAAGGTTTGAGCTGAAAAAAAGATTACAAAAAGATTTCGGTCTGAAAGCGCGTTGGAACAGGATAGAAATTGTCTTGCAAAGAAGAATTACTCAATCTAGAAAAGGCACCATGTTTACCTGTGATTCTGCCAGCTGACTTTCAGCAGTGAGCAAATTCTTGCCAGCGCTGATCGAACGTGATTCGGCTTCAGACAGTTGGATTTGCAAACTCTCCACCTCTGCTGTTAACCTCTGTATCTTCTCGGTCTCACTTGCCCGCAAATGCTCCAGCTCCTGATAATTTGACAGAGAACGTACAGTATTTGTAGAAGTTTCTTTGCCTATTTCTTTTGCAACATTAGACTTACACTCAAACGGCTTTCAGTTTCAGCAAGATGAGTTTCAACAGCTTTCCGCCTTCGATCGGCGTCTTGACGAGTCGCCAATAGCATCTTAATTTCCTTCGCTTGCTCGGTAGTTTCAGATTCGAGAGTCTGCTTGGCTTTCTCTAAAGCAACCTTGGATTTCTTCGCAGTGTCGAGTTGGTCGTTCAACTGCTCAAGAGCTTGGTTATGCTTGTGCCGCAATTCAGCGATATTTTGTTCATGATTTGCTACTTCTTCCTCAAGACTGCGTTTGAGAGCAGCGAGTTCCTGTTCTCGCTTGGTTCTCAATTCTTGCTGGGCTGCGGTCGAGTCCAAGGAATCCAACAGCTCATTTTTCAAAGCTTCCAGCTCTTCATTCAAGTCACGCTTCTGCTTTTCTGCCTTCGCTCTCGCGCCCTTTTCAGCCTCCAAATCCTCTTGCAGCTCAGCAAGATGAGCCTCCAGTTCGCGAACAAATTTAGAGTTCTGCGACTTTTGCGCAGTTTCCGAATCCACTTTCATTAGAGCCTGAGTGAGTTCCTCGTCGCGCTTGGACAAAAGTTGCTGAATTTCTTCGATCTTCACTTTGCGGTCGTTCAACTGTTCTTTGATATCGTTCAACTCGCCGTCGGCTTTACGTTTGGCGCGCTCCATTTCCTGACGTGCTTGGTTTTCTTTTATTACGCGCTCTTCCAATTCCGCAATCGACGTTTCTTGCTTGATGCGAAGTTTGCTGAGATGCTTGGACTTCTCTTCCTCTTCCGCGAGGGCTTGCGATAAATCGTTGGCGCGCTCGTCCAACATCTTCTTCTCTTTCGACAGCTTTAAAACCACAAATCACAAAACTTTACATTACAGCAGAATTGAACACCACTTTCTCCAGTGAGCTTCGTTGGCAGGTCTACAATTATCAAGTGTTCCACATTGAAAATATTTCTAGACATTTAAATTAACGGGGTCCAAAAATTTAAAGTGAACGTAGGTAGAGAGAAACTCAGAAGGTTTACTGAGCTTAAGGTAAACTATTTTCTTAAATGATTCGTTCCTTCCTATCTCACGCAACTTTTCTAAACTTCGACATGTTTACCAATAATTTCAATACAATTTTGCTTGGTTTTCCTGCAACCTATACAGCTTACAAAAATGCAAATATCCTGACGATGCTATGTGTGAGACACATCATATTTTCAACGAAAATCGGAAGAACACTTGACGTCACAAGCACGATTCACACCCAGATGCTTTACACAAGCTAAATTAGATTTTCGTGAGAAGAAACGAGAAATAGCTGCCGAGTAGAATATCGTAGAACTCTTCGGAATATTTAAAGGAGTACCGCAATTGCAGTTTCTCTCGATGCGTGTTAATGAACAGCTAAGTACTGCACTGTATCTCAATTTTTCCTTTGTAAAGTTTAACAAACCTTTTGCATTGCGTCCTCGGCAATACTAAGATCTTCCTCCAACTTCTTGACTTTAGATTCAACATGAACTTTCTCCAATTGCAGCTTCTGTCGATTGGCTTCTTCTTCTTCCAATTGTTCCTCCAAGTCTTGGATATGTGTCTGCAGTTTTTTCTTCTCTACTTGCAGCTGATTGGAACGATCCTCTTCTTCCTCAACACGGGCTTCCAGATCGTGCAAAATGTCTTCGAGCTCTTGCTTGCGAGATTGAAGCCTCGCTCGCATCTCTTCCGCTTCAGCACAAAGCTCCGTTTCGGCTTGAAGTTGTTCGGCAAGAATGTTCTTCTCTTCGATTATCTTGAAGAACAATTCAAAAAAAAACGCGAAAAATATAATTACGTTAAAGTTAATTTTCAAAAGCGTGACTAATACAAACACACCATCTCATATTTCTTCTCCACATCAGCGGCGACTCGACATTGAGCCTCCAACTTTTCTTTCACTGCTCGCAATTCGTCTTCCTTTTCAGTCAACTTCTCTTCTTGCTTCGTGACTTGCAGCAGAGGCTTAACTTTCGTATATAAACGCCACCATTGCCAATTTCGCAATTTTAGGTATGCAGAACAATTGCGTTGGATAATTCTCATGGCGTTCAGTTGCTGCATCCGTCTCTGAAAATTCCTAATGAAAAAAGAAAAGTCATTAAGCAGAGATTCGATGAAACGCAGCATTTGAAGCTTTAATGTTTTGCAGAAAAATTAGCGAATTAATTTTTTATTTCTATCTCAAGACAGTAACCAGTTGAGAATCTAGTACAGAATTAAAATTGATTCGAGAACATCCGTCACGATACCAATATCAATAGATAAAACGCTCTCAATTCAAGAAGAAAAAATATGTATACGTACTTTCTAGCCAACATTCCACGGCAGTAGGATTGGAAATTGATGATCAAATCAGTGATCTTCAATTCGCGTTCTTCTTCCAAGTGAGCTAGGACACCGGCGCGGAAAAATATTTTACTCTGTCCAATTCTGAAACAATTTTCGTCAATCTCCAGAGAAGCGATCTGGAATGGAATCAATAAATAAAAAGAATAGACTCGCTAATTGTAGGAAAAAACTCCTCACCATTCTTTCGCACGCTTTCTTGCCATCCATGAATCCTTTTGGAATGCAATTGGGCGTCAGCAATTCGTATCTGCAATTCATAACAATATTTGATCAACCAATGGCAATTATACATGGGCAAAACTTCCGAATGAGAAACATGATCAGTCATAAAATACGTGTATTGAAATTTTCGATGCATGAGGTCGAATTAATTAACTGAATTATGCAAACCTTTGGCGGAATTCCTGGAAAGGAATGCGATTCGGGAAGCCCCGTTTGCAGATACGGATTCCCTCCAAAACGCCGTTACAACGAAGCTGATCCAGAACAAGTAAAGGATCGATTTTCCCGGCTCGTTTTTCATGATTTGGAATGATACAGCGGACGAAATTGGGGTTCGTATTCCTCAGAGTTCCCTATAAAACAAAAATAAAGCAAATAATCATCGAATACCTCACGGCGAACAGACGGTGAAAATAAAATTTTACCATGAGTTTAGCAAGTTGTTCTTTGTACAGCTGGGACACGGTACGGAACATTCCCTTCCTCGTTCGAGCTCCACCGAACTGCGAATCTGGGGAGACCATGCTTCCCATTCCGACAATTTCAGCTGAAAAAATTTAAATAAAAGAAAACAAACCAAAAAAAATAAAATCAAAAAAAGCCTACCGTCTTTCCAGATTTGCACCATGAAATTTTCTTGAGACGACTGAAGCAAGGACACAACGTTTTCGTTCAAGGGGTCCATGTTCTTCATCAACCACTTCGCCGCTGAATAGTCGACCTTAACAACGATTGAACAGTGAAACGTCGGAAGACTCATTCATAAAAACAAAACATTATTGACGACAAACCTGTCCTGCATAATGCACAACCGCGAAATCAGAAACACCCCTGAAGTCAGTCTTCATGAATTTGGGATGAAGAGAGTGAGAAGTCATGAGCTTTTCCACAAAAGTTTTATCCGTAGCTTTCGGGAACCAGCATTCTTCGTCCAACAGCGACAATATTCCCATCGGCTGAAAAGATATGAAGAATGGTGAAGAAATTTTAAATCAAGACAATTCAAATTTCAAGAGGCCTTCTTTCGCGGGACAGAAAATTCGCAGAAAAATAGCGACGACAAAGATGGCACATTGAGTAGAGTACTGATGAATTCTCTATTCACACTATATATTTAACAATTCATACCTTTTCGATTAAGTCGATGGTCGGCTGCAGATCGAGTCCAAAATCAATGAACTGCCACTCAATACCCTCCTTCTGGTATTCTTCTTGCTCCAGAATGAACATGGTGTGATTAAACAACTGCTGCAATTTCTCATTTGTGTAGTTGATGCAAAGTTGCTCGAAGGAATTCAACTGAAACATAAAACGTTTCACAGTATTAAAATACGATTTCCCGAGAATCGATCACGGGTCTGAAAGTGTTTATGATTCCTCACGAATTAATTACGTTTCCGTGGGAATTACCTCTGCCCGCAGAGCGTAGACAAAACTGGTAGCATAACAATCGATTCTCATCTAAAGTGAGACCAAGTTCATCAGGAAAATTGAACTCTGAACTAACCTCAAAAATTTCAAATCCGGCAATATCGAGGATACCGATGAAAGACGGTCCTTGACGCTTGGTGCGATCCAAAGATTTGTTAATCCGGATCACAAGCCAGCGGAAAAGTTTTTCATACATCGCTTTCGCAAGCGCTTCAACTGCGAACTCAACCTGTAACAAAGAGAAGTGCATACTTTGAGGACTCATGCAGCGTTTTTTTCGTTGTTGCAAATTTCGAGACAAATACCGCATCAAACACGCTTAAAACAAAAAAAAACACCTTGCAGAAAGATTGTTATAGTTTTTCAAGCAAAAAATGTCACAGCAAGGCAGATTCAAAAACAGAAAAACAAGGGCGTTTCGAAGTCAGTCTAACGTACGAAAAAGCACAGGATTTACCTCCGTTGCAACGTTTAATGTTCCAAAATTTGAAAAAAGAGGAAAAAAAAGGAATGCACATCGTTCCGGAATTAAAAAAAAATAATAATTAGCCTTCCAGATTAAGAGGATACCAAAAGAGGGGAAAACAAACCTGTTCTTTAGTTTGAGTCTTGCTGACGTGTTCTCGCCCGACTTTGATTCGGGGCTTAAGAAAAGCTTTGGTCATCTCTGTCACTGGGACGCCGAGCAGGTGAGCCAATTTCTGCGCCACCGTGTTGTCTGGCAAAGTTGCCTGATCACTGTTTCGCTCCTGCTTGAACTGCATGTTGCCGAACAGAAGCACTGCTGACACAGTCTTGAAAATTGCTGGAGGAGTAGAGCGGAAAAGAAACAATTGTGCTAATTAGCCGAACTATTGAATTCGTCAAGTATGATCGAAAGCGAACATACGAAGAAACAATTTGTCATTTCGGCGTTCCCAAATACAGTTTCACCATATTTTTCTCATATTTGAACAAAAACATGATGTGAAATGAAGGAAGAACAAAGATTCACTTCGAGGCACCGCATCTCGCGAGGTTAATCGATGAATGATTCTCCCATCTTCCCAGAAAATGCTTCACGTCTTAATTTAAAGTCCCATATTGATATTCGAAAACTATTTGCATTGAACTTCAGATCGGGTTTTCTCTTCAATGGAAAAGAAAGACAATTTACTCACCGCTGAGCTCTTCTGGAGACAACCCCATTATCGTCATGGCCTTAACAGTTGCTTCGAATTCCTGAGTCTCGTCAACACCGGTCAACTGCAGCTGACCCTGGCTCATGAATGTGTAATTGGGGACACTCTCCAACAGATAATCCTCTGCAAAAGTCGAACATGTGAAAACATTGTTTTGTATAAAGATCCTCATGCTCAGGCATGGCGAACGAACTTCTCTCTTGAGATGTAGCACCAAGAAGAAGTTGGTAAAAGATGTGAAACGTTCGTTCGTTTTTCGCCTGACGAATCGCCCTGCTTTTTTCCAACAAATACGTCTCAATGTTTGCACCCGCAATGTATCCACTGGAATCGAAGTTGATCTTGATGAATTTCCCCTATTGCGCAAGTCGAAAATTAAATATATCTCAAATTTGTCTCATGGAATCGGCGAAAACTTACGAAGCGCGAGGAATTGTCATTCTTGACTGTTTTGGCATTTCCAAAAGCTTCAAGAATCGGATTGGCTTGCAAAAGTTGCTGCTCCAGTTCGCCCTAATTTGTAAAATTGAGCAATTCGAATGGATAAAAATAATGAAGCTTGGAAATGTTAACGGATTCATTAGTACAGGTACATTACATAATTTAAAACAATCAGGAATAAGACGGCATCACATTCAATTGTCGAACAATCAGATTATATTTGTTTAGCCGCGGTTACGGAGTACTAGATTTGATTCATGTTCAGTCCATCATTGGATAAAAGGTACAGTAAATTGAATAGTAAGGAAGAAAATTGCAATAACCAGAAGATTGAATTAAAAATTAATATAAGTCTGAAAAAAATGATCGCTACATATTTCCAACAAATTTCAAAAGACATATTCCAGGATACAGCTCGAGTACAAATTAACAATTATCCAGTAATTAGTTAAGGATATACAGTAGAAGAAAATTGTGAGCCAATCGCTCTTTAGGAAGAACACATTTAAGCATGCAAATTAATCCTTGGATGTTCACACGTGCAAATGCATGCGAATCGGAGTACGTACCGCTGAGAAATGGCTGTTGCCATGCTGTTACATTTTCAGTGAGGTCCAGAGCGACGATGCACATAACATGCATTCAAGCACAAGCGCATGCACCAAAAACAGAAACGTTATTCACCGAAGTTCCGAAACCACAACCATTGGAAAGGAACCAACCAAGCTTTGTCACGTCGGTTCGAAATAAATTGCTTTGAAACTTGATCATGCATCAAATCAAAACATAAAAATAGTATTCAGACATTAAAATGCAATATAGGTTAATCGCGGAACATGTGTACGAAACTTTAAATTCTGCGGAGAATTCCGCTTTAAGCGACGCTTTCAAGACTCAGCGATGATTAAGAAGACAGAAAACATTTCCACGAATTTGGAGGATTATTATGAACTGTTCACGCATCAAAGGATATCAAAGCAGTAAAATACTCACGACGGCGAAAACGTTCGACGGGGTGGGCGTTGATGTTCCCTGACACCGTAACCAAATCGACGCAGTAACAACCGAGTATAGTATCAGAAAAGTGATGCATTTCCGTTAGTGAAAAACAAGAACAAAGTCACCACGTTCGTCAGTAAAATACATTACTACAGTAATAAAATTCATAATCCGAACATGCGTCAATCATCCTCAGTGCCCCATTCGTAAATGGTCCAAAATTTCACGGAAAACAATACGGATAACAATGTTAAATATTTTGTAGTAGGAAAGCCAATGTTGTACCGTAAATTGAAAATTCTTCAAAATACTGTACCTCCTATTTGGAAAAAAGTTCGATACATTTCTATAAGCACCTATTATAGCGCGTGATTATTTGAATTTTACAACCAATACCAAGATTCTCAAAAAAAAAAAAGTCACAGCCATTCGCAGTGAAAGAAACAAGGGTGAAATTCACATACGAGCGAAAACTGTCACTTCCTAGAAAAGCATAAAAGCTCAGTTTTCGAATTCCATAAGAGTCGTTCGGAAAATACGTCGATAAAACGATTATGAAGCAGAGTTTACAATAGTTCATGATATGCGTCAAACTTTTCCAACATCTCGTCTTGTTAAAAACGTTTTCACGACTTAGAACGCGTCAGTTCGTAGAAATCCTTCCATATTTCCCGGAAATCTTTGGACCACTCAACGAATTGATCAACATACTGTAACATGCTTTGACAAAGAACATTTTAACATTAAAATTCAACATTCTCCCTGAACCTAATGCTAATTGAGAGAAGTACTCAACACCATAATCCATAGAAACATGAGAAACGTACCGACTGCGGGGCAGGCGTGTGAGACTTCGGTTTCGATGCTGCAACAATAGCCAGGTACTGGATAACTTTCTTCGTGTTTTCAGTCTTTCCAGCACCCGATTCTCCAGTGCACAAAATCGATTGGTCGTCACATGCGGGGCAGGCGTGTGAGACTTCGGTTTCGATGCTGCAACAATAGCCAGGTACTGGATAACTTTCTTCGTGTTTTCAGTCTTTCCAGCACCCGATTCTCCAGTGCACAAAATAGATTGGTCGTCACGATCTGCAGAGAAAATGTATGAAAAATGGTTCTCTCGAAAAAAAAAACTGCTCAATTTTTCATTCAGGAGAGCTTCAGTCATTCATAATAGATCTCTTACCCTGAAGCATGCTTCGGTACGCGGCATCGGTGACGGCAAAAACGTGCGGAGGGACTTCGTGCCTCTTTTTTCCTTTGTAGCATTCAATGATCTTTTCAGAATAGATAGGCAGTCTCTTGTACGGATTGACCACCACACAGAAGAGTCCCGAATACGTCTGCATACCGGTATGTCAAGGAAATAATCAAAATTACATTCAACAAGAATGCACCGTTTCATTTCCAGCTGTAATCTCGAAGGAAACTCATCAATCTTCAACAAAATGTTCAAACAAATCTGTAGGCTACAAATCAATCGACAGATAAAAAAAACCTCGCGCCAGAATTCAAAATCTGGTGAGGTGCCGAGAGACTGCACTCTGCGGTTCGGAACAAAACGAGACCGGATTTCGAACACATACATCTCCAGAGAGATAAAACCTTCAAAATCGTACAGAACATTCAAGTTGGTTTATATTCACGTAACTTTCAAATGATTTCTAGTTTTATTGTTCAACCAGTGATTCGTGTAAATATAAGCACCCCTTTTTCCAATTTCTGAATAACAGGAGCAATCAAGGTAAATGGAAATACTGTACTTCGTCCTTCGAAATACTGTAATACACAATCATTACTATTTATAATCTATTCTTCAAATAAAATGACATCGAAGTGAAATATGCAGACGAGGAACGCCTTATATGCTAAAGATGGTTTTTGATCACAGAGTCTTGACACCGTTCATATTTTTCTGGAGAAAAGCTAAATTTAGTCAGAAATCTTAGGTTCCTGGAAGGTCAGAACACCAGGAAAGTACGGCAATTGGAATTAGCTATTACTATGCTGCAATTCAATTTTCTTTTTGCATGGGAAATCCATGGGATTTCTTATATTCGCCTAAATACGGTTCCGTTGAACGTCGTTCACACGAATATCTCTACGTCGAATACCTTCATATGCTAAATTTCTTAAAGCCCTCGTCTGAATTCCCTTAAAATAAATACATTAAAAAGTTATAAAAACCTCCCTAACGCGGAGGCTTTCCCCCTCGAAGATCCANTACTGGATAACTTTCTTCGTGTTTTCAGTCTTTCCAGCACCCGATTCTCCAGTGCACAAAATAGATTGGTCGTCACGATCTGCAGAGAAAATGTATGAAAAATGGTTCTCTCGAAAAAAAAAACTGCTCAATTTTTCATTCAGGAGAGCTTCAGTCATTCATAATAGATCTCTTACCCTGAAGCATGCTTCGGTACGCGGCATCGGTGACGGCAAAAACGTGCGGAGGGACTTCGTGCCTCTTTTTTCCTTTGTAGCATTCAATGATCTTTTCAGAATAGATAGGCAGTCTCTTGTACGGATTGACCACCACACAGAAGAGTCCCGAATACGTCTGCAAACCGGTATGTCAAGGAAATAATCAAAATGACATTCAACAAGAAAGCACCGTTTCATTTCCAGCTGTAATCTCGAAGGAAACTCATCAATCTTCAACAAAATGTTCAAAAAAATCTGTAGGCTACAAATCAATCGACAGATAAAAAAACCTCGCGCCAGAATTCAAAATCTGGTGAGGTGCCGAGAAACTGCACTCTGCGGTTCGGAACAAAACGAGACCGGATTTCGAACACATACATCTCCAGAGAGATAAAACCTTCAAAATCGTACAGAACATTCAAGTTGGTTTACATTCACGTAACTTTCAAATGATTTCTAGTTTTATTGTTCAACCAGTGATTCGTGTAAATATAAGCACCCCTTTTTCCAATTTCTAAATAACAGGAGCAATCAAGGTAAATGGAAATACTGTACTTCGTCCTTCGAAATACTGTAATACACAATCATTACTACAGTATTTATAATCTATTCTTCAAATAAAATGACATCGAAGTGAAATATGCAGACGAGGAACGCCTTATATGTTAAAGATGGTTTTTGATGTCTCAGAACTGTGGCAAGTATAAAAAGACCTCTTTTCGATTTAAATCAGTCTTTAGAATCCAAGGACCTTCCAGTCTTGTGGTCCTTTCATGCCGTTAACCTTAATCGATAATGATACGACGTTAACAATTTTCTTTTTGCATGGGAAATCCATGGGATTTCTTATATTCGCCTAAATACGGTTCCGTTGAACGTCGTTCACACGAATATCTCTACGTCGAATACCTTCATATGCTAAATTTCTTAAAGCCCTCGTCTGAATTCCCTTAAAATAAATACATTAAAAAGTTATAAAAACCTCCCTAACGCGGAGGCTTTCCCCCTCGAAGATCCATAACTCGAATTTTCTAGAGGCTTTTTGAAAATAATTTTATTGACACAAGAAAGATTTAAGCAATAAAAATGTGATGCGTTGCGAAAGGAAGTAAACAACTAATTGAACAGATAAACCCTTGCCTCCACATGCACCCTCATGTTGAATCATTCAACAGGCATTTTGAGGCCCAAAATATCACCAAGTACAATTTCGCTTAAGTATTCTTCCTCTCTCTCAACAAATATAATGTACTTGCTTCCCTCGAAACGTGCCTAACTCGAATTTGTTTGCTGGTCTCCTGAAGTTCGACTTGAAGAGGTCAGAAAGCATTAGACAACCCGATTCTAGGATCAGAAAGACCAGCACTTACATAGATGAGTCCGGAATAATACCGATCCTTGATGTTGTGCAAAACGGAGGCTTCGTTGAGGCACGTGAGAGCAGCCATGTCCTCAACCTTGTCAAACTTGGGCGGGTTCATCTTCTGCACCTCATCCTTGCTCACAACGACGCGTTTGTTGGTGTCGACGATCTCAACTTCCACCTCGTCCGCCCTTTCGGCCTTGATGCCCGCCGCCACGAACGCATTCGTGTCGTGGGGCACCCACACGAGCCGCTTCTTCGTCCATTCCGCCTGCGCCACCGGATCCGTGAACCGATTCTTGTCCACCACCAAATACTTCAAATCCGCCGCGTCCAATTGGTGATCTTCGCCCATGGTCATGTTGAAAAACGACGCTGACCCACTGACAACCGACGCCGACAAACCTCGCGCGCACCGCCTACCAACGACTCCCCACCGCTGAGACGCCACGCATTCGTCAGTCTTCCGAAAACATTACTCCTGGCGTCTCCAATTGATAGAAACCACAAGAAAATGTAGCACACAACAGCCTCGAAAGTTTCATCGAAAACATGCAGCAAGACACCACTCCGATTGCTAAGGTACCAACAGCAGCATCGAGTTCTACCACTCCGTTCGGACGCTCAATTTTAGTTTAGTTCATTTAGAAAAAACAACAAAAATTCCTCATATTCAACATGAGGTATGGTCAAACAATACGGCGATAGCAGTTCCACGGATTTCATCGATACGATTTCGTAAAGGCAGATTTTGAAAATCGTGTGGCAAGTTCCCACGTGTTTCTCCCAGTCAAAGAATTTTGGCTTTATCGGAAAACTCGTTAAATGTGACCACATCATGGGATTTCGTTCCAAACTAGTACGAAACAGTATAAAATATACCGAAAAAGTATACAATATACTGTATACACAAAAACTAGTTACGAGGTATGTACGAAATGCGGTTTTTCAAGTTTCCACATAGTAACGTGAAGTTTTGAACGAAGTTGCGAGACGCATCGTATCTGGGAAATGATCGAAAATAACCAACACTGAAAATTTAGCATCAAACTAAACAGAAGTAATGAAACAGATTGAACGCTGCAATCGGCATCAAATGGCTTTTTAAATTCCAAAAGTCACATTTCTTGACATTTTTTCTTTAGTTTAAAATTGATTTTATGCTGTGCTGTTCATAACTCAAGCTACACGACAAAGCATCAATTGGTTCCCAACGAACTGACTGACTTTAACACGGTGAAACTTTCCAAACAATGCCCCAAAGTCTGACCTTATCAAAACAGCACTGAAATTCGCGGCATTCCCGCATTCCTTGAACATACCGAAGGGAGTACTGTACATAGAGAAATTAACCACAGGAATTATGATATCCTGATACATCGGCAACTAAAAGTCTGTCTCTTTTTCAGAAGCTTTCAGCTGAATGTTTCTAAATTTATCGCTGGCTTTGCATTCGTTAACTGAAAAATAGGCATATAGCACAAGTATGGTCGGCGAAATTAGGTATCGAGGCAGCCTTCCGGTTTAGTCAGTAGATTCAATTGAGAAAAGAAGAATTTTTGAAGAAACACGGAACATCTGACGGAGTGACAAACAGTGCCTGTTGCATGCAAATGGTACCTGAACGACGGGGTCAACACTGACAGATGGAAGATGAATTTCGTAACAACAGAAATATTTAGTTGTTTCATCAGCTACCAAAAATTTTCAAACGAAAAGATATTCGATACTACATTCTTCACATGCAAAAAAAAACCAAACACACTGAACAAACGCTATCACAAAACTTCAACTTTCTCACTTCAACGTCTCACGCTCGTGATTCACTCTCACTCTTGAGGATGAACTCCACGCTCATCAAACTTTTTCACAAAACAAACCGTTTTTTTAAACTTCGACGGAATACTTCAATCGGATCCACGCAATGCTGGAACCTTCTCACTTCACACAGTGCTTCAAAGAGAACAAACCCAACCATAATCATTCACACTCAAGAGAAACCAAGACACGGAAACCGTACCGAAGAGCATGCTTAAAGGCCAAGAACAACCAACACGGAAACATTTTACAAATTCTTAACCCATTGGAAACGAACAGAGCGTCATCAACATCGCGATCTGCTCGGAAACATTTCCAAAACAACTTCTCAGATAAAAACAAACAGAAAGACACATGCCTTCGAAGACCCAAGGGCATTAGAAAAAAAATAAAAGAACATCCCACTCGCAATCAATCGGTGCAAAATGCACAAACGGGTGCAGAGAGGGTCCAACATCTGTTCACGATGACTAAACAATATCAGCATAAATGAATCGCATTCTCCAAGAGTCAACTACATAACTAAAAAGGATTATCTCAAGTAGCTGACGACCCTATGGAGTGAAAAAAATTAATTACAGCGCTATTCCAATGTGCGTATAAAAATTAGTTCGACTGAAAGAAAGAGGCACGATTGCTCACAAAATGTACCCTGTTTCTCTCAAACGTCTATCGAGCTCGACCACCTCACTTCCAGCGATGCGAATGTTCCACCTTCCGCTCGGCTCAACTCAGCTCACCCCCGGCACAAATTGAAACATGAAAAAATACATGATCGATCGCAGCAGAAGATCATAAGTTGGAAGGCAAATTTCTCTCGATTCTTCTTTTTTTCTTAGGAAGTTCTTGAGGAAAACAAAACGGCAAGAACCGCTTCCAAGGCACGCCAAACGCAGAAGCAAATGAATATACGCACAGTGCCTCTCTTGCAAAATAAGACACAACGGAGGACAGCGTTTCGGACGAAAATTTTTGAGCCCACGAAAACAAAGCTCTTAAAATTCACAATTTTAAAAATGTAATATTAACCTGCAAGCTTCGAGTATAAAATAAAAACACGGGACACTGAACTTCAACCAGTCGCTTCAAAACAGGGAATGTTCTCATTAGTGAAAAACAAACTCACATTAAAGTACGCAGCTTTCGCCCCCAAAGACTGGATTAAAACTTCACGAGAATAAATTATCGAACGCGCTAAAAAAAATGGCGGACGGAGGAGGAATGATACTCGGCTGAATGAAATAACACCCCCGAAGTTTCTGCGCTTTCAATGAGATTAAAAAATGCTCGCTTGTTCCTTCTCTGGCACTCGGTAAGGCGAACTCCCAACTACTACACTTTACAACCTCCTTGAAAAAAAAATCAAATCAAAAACAGGGTTTCATTCGGAAAAGGAAACACACTGTTGCTTCCTCGACAGTACACTCATTCCACTCAGCTGGAATATTTCCACAAAAAAACTAAAACATCGCCTGTCCGTTCTCGTGATTTCCGATTGGAGTCACTCAATGAAACGATTCCCTCACGCATGGAAAGTCTCAGAATCTGCTGGACAACGTAGCTGAGGACGGAAGAGGAAAGCGCACTGTCTCAGAACGCAAACAACTGTCAGTGTGCCTCAAGCAATAACTGGAAGGAGACTGCAGCCACAAGCGGACAGGGTTCAAATGCAAGCCCTCACTCAATCCACTTGAACACAAACGAAAGGAACCGACAGGAGCGGAAAATTCGGGGATACGGAGGACAGAGTGTGTCGTTGCTTTGCTGTTGGTATCGAAGTCCCTCGTCGGCGACGGTCGCTGCATCGCTCACTTCTCTTCCTCGCCGTCGACGGAGTCATCCTGGTTCGTTGTCGCGATCGACGCGTTCGTATCGTCCACGCCTGGTGGGATCGAACCGCGTTTCCCACCCACTGCCCTTCCGCTTAAACTCGCTCCGCCTCGTCTTTTTGAACAGAAAAAAGAAACGAATACGGAATTAAATTTCAAATCGCTCATCATACATGCTACATCTTTCTCCAATAACGTCAAACCACATCAGTCCAAAATGCTCCACAATACTTCAAAATACAAAAAAATGCTGAACTGAGAAGCTTGAAGACATATTAGGTCGCTGAAAACGAAATAGCCGCAGATTGAACGTCTCCGAGAACTGTATTACACTGAAAGCGGGAGTTGCAAAGAACTTTTCTTCGCAGATATTCAACAGTGAATTGCACATCCCAATAGCAATATCGAGAAAAAGGCTCATCAATCTTGACACGAAGTTGCAACATGCATTGAAACATTCATCATTTACCTCTCGGCACATCCTCATTAAATTTAAAATTCGATTTCAAGCTTCTCAGACAATCCAAGTCAAACTCCATCTAAAACTCAAGCTCACCAACCATGCTACAAACGGAGAAAAACCACTCCCATCCAAATGCAGCATCCAGCTCATTTCCCACTGCCAAGCCGGTACCCATGCAGAGAAGAGCGATATTATAAATTTGTTAGCGTAATCGCTACTGTACCAACGGGCGATTCGGAAATTAGCTCATTTTTACAATCAAGATATCAAGATTTAACACGGCTTGAGGGGGGGTGATACATCAATAGCGAGCTGCCTAAAAACATAGCGTGTTATCAGTTCCGTAATTGTTCATTCAGCACTCAAGAACATCATTTCTATACTTGAAAGCTCGAGTATCACGAGAGAAAATTCAATGATGGGAATCACTGTCATTCGCACTTGAAATATTGAAAACGATCCGCGGCGATCCACTGACGGGGTTTCACGAAGAATGAAATCTTTCCCGCATCTTTCGAATCGACCTGAACGAAATACGGCAGTCATCAACACCGTGCATAACATTTCAGCCAGAAGAAAGTTCTTGATTTTTAGACGACCCAAAGGAAAACACGACCGTAAATACCGTGACACAAAAAAAATTGGAAGGACATGAAAAATAGTACCTCTCCTGAGACATACCAGGACGAAAACAGGGAAAATACGCGGGAACACATCCCGAAAATTATCTGGCTGAAGCTTCCGAATAAATAATTCAAGCCGCATCACAGGAAACAACGGGTGTTCAGGAATTCAATTTTCGACAATAAACGTCTCGTTCTTGTTTATTTTTTTAGCGAAAGTACGTGTTCCTGCTAATAATCCTTTCAAGTTTCCACGGGATCATTCGACAATGCATCTTCTCCTCGGTTACTATTGTGCACCATTAAAATGTTACCATCGCACGGAACCACCGATCGGGTTTCGGGAGGACCCCTAGAAAATTATTGTGGACAGTCGGGCATTAGAGTGACATTTAAGTTGCATGCCTGATTCGAGACATACCCACAATACTGGGTTTTCCGCGATAAGCTAAATTTGCGGAAATCGTATACAGTACTATTACAATTTTTGCTACACTGAGTCGTCTAAAAATCAAGGACCATGATGGATTCTGCTTCATAAAAAGATGATCATTCAAAAAATTACGCACGGACTTTCACTCGCGTCTCGCGACGACACCAAGCGGGCAGAATTCTCGTCATCCACGTTCAAGACAGACGCACTCGTCATCCTCATCGTAGACGCGTCAGAACTGAAGTCCATGTACATATTTGGCGCCGAACGGGTCGGCGCGACACTAGGCGCCACGGAAACTTCCGAAAAGTCATCGAGAATGGAAGCGCGTTTCGCGAATATCGTCGTCATCGATTCCTTCGCACTCCTACGGCTTTTTGAAGAAAATCACTGCTCAATGAAGATACACCGTCAATTTAACGTGAAATCCACGACTCCTGCTTTCCCTTTCCGGACAACATTGGCCTCTTTTTGTTTTTGCTATTATTTTTATTTTATTTTATATAAGTCAAATTGAGCTGGCGTAAAGCACCCCATGTGTGGAGGATCTTTGATCATGAGAGTAGACAGCACTTCACATTGTCTTTCGGAATATAACGTCGTTCCCCGTGGGATGCAACAGATTCCAAGTATCCCCAATACCTAACAAAACAGTTTCCACGACAGCTATGAGCAAAAAAAAAAAAAAAATGAACACATCGTTCATTGCACATGACATGACACATCGACAAAGCAAAATGTGTGCGAAGCTGACCCAAAAATTCTCTAGTACAGTACAGCCATCGCCAAACGTGGAAGAAAAAAACCACTGACATGAAGTGAACACCGAAAATCCACGAGAGCCATACAAGAAAACATCTATTGGCTTATTTACCTCTATATACCGAAGATGGAATACGGCCGCCAAAAATCCAACAAAACATAATCCTCTGTAGTAAGTATGAACCATCTAAAAGCTTAAACGAGAAAACGCGCTGAACTCGGTGCGTTTGCGCACATCATCACTTCTCCACTTCCACAGAATCCCTCCTTCTTCTAATCGCATTCGCACAGGAATTGCCGCTAAATGCAACAAAACGAAAAACGCTCATAACCTCAAATTAAAGCAAACTGAAATCAAATAAAGTAGCTCAAAAACTCGAACCGTCCAACAATCACCACTGCAAACGACAAGGATAAAAAAAAAAGCGACGATCGGGTCGGATCCGAATTTATCGCTATTTGTCGATTCAAAGATTGCAATGCAAAAATGGATCTTCTATCAGAAATCGCATGCGATTCTCAATCAGAACATTTCAGCAACTAAATCTACCACGGAATACATCGGATTGATCCGTGTTCTGCTAATATATGATCATCGTGTTCAACACTTCATTACATGCAATTCTGTGCAGATTGAATACCTGGCATCTTTACAATCCTTCCTCATGGCTTTCTTTAGTTCCTCCAGTTCTTTCAATTGCGCATCACAGCTGACGGGAAAGGAAAGGAAGAACCGTAGTGGCTATAGCAACTCCAACTAACTAACCGATCACCAAGTTTGTGAAATATGAAGATTTGGTAGCTAAATCAATTTCCCACCAATCACCGGCTTTTTTTTCAGGTGCGAGGACTCGATTAACCGCTTCGTCAGGAATAATTGAAGAATACTTACCTCAAACGGTTACGGAGAGAGGCAAGCTCACGAGACTGGTCCTCTTGAACTTCCAAGGCATCTTCCAGTTCCCGCTGGGCCTTGCGCCTTTGCGACTTTTCGCGAGTGATTTCCTCCTCGGCTTCGTCCAGTTGGCGTTTGAGCGCCTTGATTCGAGTTGAAGTCTGCAGTTTGAGAAAAACATAACACAGGAATTATACTTCCATCGAAAGTAAACAATATAAAAAACCCGAAAATCAACTTGCTCTTCAAATGGGAAAGCTAGAACTTGTCTCCAACGTTTACAGTTCTGATTATGAGTACATTTTGGAACATGCCGGAAAGTCACAACTACCGATAGAGTTCCCTTGGATACATGAAAATTAAAAATTTCGACTGAGCTTTCACGGGAGAATAAATCAGAGCTCAGTTCCGGCACAAATCTCTTAATGTACATCCAGATAATATCATCTATACATAAAATAGCTCTGAATACATATTCACACATCTAGCAATGTGAGCCCTTTTCATGAGTCCATCGAAAATACTTTTCAAGATAAATTACGTAAATTTCAAACCGGGGGCGCTCGAATCAAAATTCAATTCGGTACACGAGAAATTTGGGCTGATGAGCACACAGCACATGAACTGAAAAAACGAAAAATTCCAGATTTTATCTTCATAGCCTTTGCATTCGAGGAAATTTCACGAATAATACCGCGGAATAGGATCTTTCAGTCCACTCCTCAAAACATAATCTCTAATATAAGACCTGATGCAACATATTTCTTCTCCTAAAGAACATGATCAGTTCTCAAAAAGAAGAAGAAGAACCTGAAACTAAAGCACGGATTCAAACCTTTTCATTCTGTTCCTTGTACTGATCAGCGTGTCGCTTCTCGTCTTCAAGCTGCAAGGAAAGTTCTTTGACTTTCTTCTCCAACTTTCGATTCATTTTCATGGCCGCCTGTCGCTCCTTGGCTTCTGCTTCCAACTGCTCTTCAAAATTGGCAATCTTGGACTCCAAGGCAGCAATAGTTGCCTTTGATTTGGCTCGTTGCGAGGTCTCCAGTTCTGCAATTTTTGCCTTCAACTCCTTATTTTGGCGCTCGAGGAACACGCGTTGATTTTCGGTCTTGTTCGTCAATCCTTTCTCAGCAGCCAAATCTGAAGTTCAGGAAGTAAAATTTAAAAATTCAATTAAGGAAACTAATCTTCATAATCCGCCCATATTCAATATTTTTACAAAGAATTTTTGGGCTCAAGGATACTTTGAAAAGCCCAATTCCGGAATTTAATCATGCAATATTAAACCTCAATTCGCCTAATAATCCCATATAATTAAAAAGATGACTACTAGTCGCCAAGAGAATGACCCGCTTGAAATATCTTTTCGAACAATCGGTTCTTTCCAATCGCCAAATTTTCCAAAGATTCGACGATACCGGGCATTGAAGTAAACTTTGCAGAAAAATCGAAACAGCAGTCGCGTTCTGCCTTCTTTGGAAAAGAATCTGCAGCCAGAAAAATTACCGGAGAAAATGAAAACTCAACAGACCTGTTCCAAGTTGCTCAATTTGCAATTGTGCTTTGCGAGAACGTTCAGCCATGGCTTCAAGCGTATTTTGTTCCTCTTCTAGCTCTTCTTCCAAAGCTTGAATCCTGGCTTCCAATCTGCGTTTCTCGTCCGCCAGTAAAGTGCCGCGTGAAGAGTGATTGTTAATCTCCTCAGCCAATTCATCTCGTTCAGTTTCGGCAGCCCGTCGAGCTCTTTCAGCAGCACCCAAATCTTCTTGAGCCTACAAAATTTAACGATACACTGCGTTATATCATTAAAGTTTGAATGTGCTTTTGCCATAAAATACCATATGTCACCTGTAGGGACACATATACACAGAGAGACAGGGAAATATGCGGCATTGGACTTCAGATACAGTATTAAAGTTCTTTAAAAAGTACCTGAAAAACATCTGCCTCGAAGTTCTTCATCTTCTTTTCCGCTTCCTTGAGCTGCAGCAACAACTCATCTCGCGCAGCACGTGCTTCATCTGCATCTCGCTGGTAATCCTTCACCTGCGATTGCACCTTCTTGAACTGCTTCAATGCGTCTTCTTTGAGCTTGTTGCTCATCTCAACTTGCTGCTCCAAATCTTTGTAGTCGGCTTCCATTTTCTTGCGGGAATTGATCGCAGCAGCTCGTTGCTTTCTTTCATCTTCCAATTCCACTTCCATGTCACGGAGCTGCTTCTGCAGGCTCCGACGCTGTTCTTCAGCCAGCTCCTCCTTGGCCTGGAGGTCTCGTTCCATTTGTTGCTTCAGGGCCTGCATGTTTACTTCCAAACGCAGCTTGGCGTCTTCCATCAACTGAAACTCATCTTCGAGCTCCTCGTATTGAGTTTTCTGGTCAGCAAGCTGCGTTTCCAAAGTGCGTTTGGCACGTTCAAGCTCCACAGCATTGCGGTCAGCAGTTCCTTGAGAGCTGACAACATCTTCCAGTTCAGCCTGTGAACGCAGCGGTTACAATTAGCTATTTCCGTACAGTCAAAGGAAGGAATTTTCATTATGGATGCTGGACATTTCGGAAACACGCCGCGAAAAAAGATGAGCGGCGCCATTCCAAACCGTATTATTTTTCTTTAGTATTTTTCTCAGACATTTTTCCTCCGCAGCACTAGCTGCAAATCTCATTCACCGAAGGATAATTTTTTCAGACATCAAACGCACGATGTTGTTTTCTTGAAAATAATTTAGGCGTACCTGAAGTTGTTTCTTTTGACGTTCCAGGTCTTCGTTTTGGGCAAGGGCATCTTCCAGAGCTCGGGTCATACTGAGAAGCTTCGTCTCTTTCTCTCGAGCTTCTCTCTCGGCATTATCACGCTCTTCGCTGATACGCGACGAAATGGCCTTTTCCTCAGCCAAGATTTTGTCAAAGTTACGTTGCTTCTTTTCGAGTTCAGCAACCTGTGAATAGATGTTAGAGATCGCGTGTTTTAAAAATGCATGCACATGAAACTCATTGAAGGAAACTCATCCTTCAAGAGCAAATTTCAATACGAAAAAATATTCAAATAAAAAGTACAGCAATGAAGACACACCTTGCCACGCTGAACTTCTAAATCAATGTTGGCATCTTCCAACTCAGCCTGAATCTTCTTGCGACTCTTTTCAAGCTTTTCATTTGCTGATTGAAGTTCATCCCGAGATAGTTGCAAGGCCTCAATTTCCTGAAGTGAAAAACAATATAAATAAACGGAGGAACACTGGATCTCCTAGAGCTCCTCAAAATGCTTCAATAAGAAGGAAAAATGGAAAAAGTACGTTTCTTGATGACTGAAATTCAGTAATGATGATATAAACGATCAATGGCGTTTAGATGAGGATGCCTTTACCTTGATGAGTTTCTTTTTCAGCTCATCGAGAGCTGCCGAATTAGCTGCCTCCTCGTCTGCTTTCTTTTTGGCTTCCGAAGATTGCACCAAAAGAGCTGCCACCTAGGATGATGAGAAATGTTCATGAATAAGTTTCATTTCTATCAATATGGAAACTCACTTGTTTCTCCAAGGCACGCCTCGCCTCATCTTCCTCTTCAAGTTGTTCCTTTAGTTGCTCGCGAATGGTTTCTGCTTGACGCAGGTCGGTCTTCAGTGCCATTTTTTGGCGCGTTTCTTCATCTAACAACGACTGCAGAAGGAAGAAGCAACTTAGAAAGCAATACGTCGACATACACACAGTCGTCAGAAATTCGTGTATGCTTGAAAGATTACAAAAAATGACACCAAAATCGAACAAATTCTTCTTAGTCTGTCCGCCTAATCGAATGTTCCATCAAAAATTACCTGCCGTACATTGAAAGTTGAACAAACGTCTTCGAAATAGCGAAGACCTTCGAGTTTTTGAGTATGGTTCTCTTAGTATAAATCGCACTTCTTCAGAAAAGAAAAGAGCGTAACAGGCCATTAAACGACGCGAAATATACAAACAAGAAGACGACCGGATACTGTTCATCGCAATTGAAGTGGTCCGTCAAACATGTATCATCACAACAAATTCCAGTAAACGATGCCGAATTCCGCAAGGCAAATTAAGCAAATTACCTGAGCCTCAGCCAGTTGGCTTTCGGCAGTTGACAAATTTTTGCTGGCGTTGATTGCACGTGACTCTGCCTCAGAAAGTTGTGCTTGTAAACTTTCAAGTTCAGCCGCCATTTTTTGCATTTTCTCCACCTCTCCCCCGCGATAATGTTCCATTTCCTGAAAGAAAAAAAAGATAAACATTTCGTTTAATTTTTCACCAAAAGGAGTGGTAGAATGAAAATCCGACAAGTTGATGGAATGCATGACACTTACTGCCAATCGACTTTCAGCTTCTGCCAACTGTGCTTCGACAGTTTTTCGTTTACGGTCAGTATCCTGACGGGCTGCTGATAACATCTTGATTTCATTAGCCATGTCAGCTACTTCTGCTTCCAGGTTCTGCTTAGCCTTCTCCAAGGCAGCCTTTGTTTTCTTGGCAGTGTCCAGTTGATCATTGAGTTCTTCGAGCCCCTGACCATGTTTGTGGCGCAAGTCAGCAATAGTTTGCTCATGGTTCACCATTTCTTCCTCAAGACTACGTTTGAGTGCGGCGAGTTCCTGTTCCCTCTTTGTCCGCAACTCTTGCTGAGCAGCAGTCGAATCCAACGAATCTAGAAGCTCATTCTTCAAAGCCTCCAATTCCTCATTCAAATCACGCTTTTGCTTTTCTGCCTTTGCTCTCGCACTCTTCTCAGCCTCCAAGTCCTCCTGAAGCTCAGCAAGATGCGCCTCGAGTTCGCGGACTACTTTTGAGTTTTGCGACTTTTGCGCGGCTTCTTCATCCACTTTCATCATGGCCTGCGTGAGCTCTTCTTCGCGTTTGGCGAGCTGCAATTGGATTTCTTCAATTTGCACTTTGCGTTCATTAAGCTGCTCTTTGACATCATTCAATTCGCTGTCAGCTTTGCGCTTGGCACGCTCCATTTCTTGACGAGCCTGGTTCTCTTTGATTAAACGCTCTTCCAAGTCGGCAATCGAAGCTTCTTGTTTAGCACGGAGTTTGCCAAGGTGCTTGGACTTTTCTTCCTCTTCAGCAAGTGCCTGAGACAAGTCGTTCGCACGCTCTTCCAGCATTTTCTTTTCCTTCGACAACTGTTGAAGAAAAAAAAAGTATGATTCATATTATTAAAGTTGCATAAGCAAAGAAAATTGGGGAAACCAGAGGGTTTAAGCAAACCGAATTCATTTCTAGAAGAATTTTCTTTTCAGGAATAGCATGGGAAGAGGAATTACCTTTTGGTTCGAATCTTCCGCAATGCTGAGATCCTCTTCCAACTTCTTGATTTTTGACTCAACTTGGACCTTCTCAAGCTGGAGTTTCTGACGATTGGCCTCTTCTTCTTCCAGTTGCTCTTCCAAGTCCTGGATGTGTGACTGAAGTTTCTTCTTCTCTACCTGCAGTTGATTCGCACGATCCTCCTCTTCTTCAACCCTTGCCTCCAGGTCATGTAGAATATCCTCCAGTTCCTGTTTACGAGACTGAAGCCTCGCACGCATTTCTTCAGCTTCTGCGCACAGCTCGGTTTCTGCCTGCAATTGCTCGGCGAGGATGTTCTTCTCTTCTATAATCTGTAAAATTTGAAGTTTTTTTTTCAAGTGTGAATCGCGAAAAACCCCACGAACGTTGCGAGTTAGACGAGAAAATATGAATTAAAATGGAAGGTACTAGCGTATTCGCTTGAGAGAATTTGATTGAAAGTGAGAAGCCATCGATCACACGGAACACCTAAAAACTGAATACGATTGCACTTTCGAATGCATGACGAACTACTGTACTTCTATCCATCTTTCAATCCCTCAGAATCAAATGAGTACACAAATACTTCGGACCTAACGTCATCGAACATTTATTAGATATCATGATACTGTATTAACTTCATCACGCGAAAACTGCAAATTGCGTGAGGATTTTTCCCATAGAATTTTTTACTCAATTCTTATTCTAAGGATAAGGTAGATCAGAATTATCAATATCCTTCACCGCTAATTTAAGACACCCCAAAAATAAGACAGCATCGAATATACGGTAATAATAAAAAAATAACATAAAAAACCGCATGCTGAATAGTCCAGTTGCAGCTTGTTTTTTCTTTTTCTCTCTACAGTTAAACATTAGGCTTTTCATGATTCGAGTTGACCGGAAGTAAATTATGCCCACCTGTTCGTATTTCTTTTCTATTTCGGCAGAGGTTCTGTTTTGTGCCTCCAACTTGTCTTTGATGGCGCGCAATTCGTCTTCCTTTTGAGTCAACTTTTCTTCCTGCTTCGTCACTTGCAACAAAGGCTTCACTTTGGTGTACAAGCGCCACCATTGCCAATTCCGCAATTTGAGGTATGCCGAGCAGTTTCGCTGAATGATTCTCATCGCATTCAACTGCTGCATGCGTTTTTGGTAGTTTCTGTCAAAGAAAATACGAGCTTAGTTCTCGGGAAATCTCGTATTTCAAAAAATGATAACAGTACTGTATTGTATATCATTGACGATGTGAATATCGTCTATACTCGAGTATTGTACTACGAACCCTCCAGTAAGACGCGCACCTGGTTTTCTGGTCTTAAAAAATTTGATTAAATTTTCATTCCTCAGTATGATGACGCGCACCCCATGTTTAGAGACTAAACGAAGGTAAATCTTCGAAAATAAAAAGCAGCAAAATAAAAATTTTGACTCGAAGTCCACCCGAATTGAATAATTTTCCATTGAAAATAATTCCTTTTAAGAACTTCTTGAGCCTTTTTGGTAAGGATCAAGTATCATGAGCACTGAACTTTTAAATAGGATTTTTATGCCAGCATCTGACGCGCATCCTCTTTTTTTCCCACTCGAAAAAAAAAATGTCGCTATCACTCGAGTAAATACTGTATTTATAAGGAATGCAGGTACAGTATTTTACCCATATAAACGAGATACAGTACTGTATTTCGAAATATAATTCAGTACGAAAAAGAGATCGAACAAATAAAGAAGATATACGAACCTTCTTGCCAATAGACCGCGGCAATACGACTGGAAATTCACGATCAGGTCAGTGATCTTGAAGTCGCGCTCTTCTTCCAAATGAGCCAATACACCGGCGCGGAAAAATATTTTGCTTTGTCCAATTCGAAACAAATTTTGATCAAGCTCGAGGCTGTTGATCTGCACAATTTGGAAGTCAAACAGCAGATGAAAACCGGAATTGGGAGTGAAATTCTAAGGTGGACACTCACCATTTTCTCGCACGCCTTTTTGCCATCCATGAAGCCTTTAGGTATGCAGTTCGGTGTCAACAGTTCATACCTGTAGGTAAATGCAACATCAATGAGCCCGGAGCTAATGAATTTCATTCTTTTCTTGCAGGTCAACTCGATGAAATACACTGCGTTTGATGTTAGAAACTTTCAGATGCACTTTTCAAGCAATTCAAGAGTAATTTTGCAATACGATTATAAAAAAAAAAAAATCCTTGTTTACACTGCTGAGTTTATACGATCAGTGAATGCGTACAATGTTTTTTTTTTTTTTTTTCAACAGTTGGAAGAAAGGCTTCACGTACCTCTGTCGGAACTCCTGGAAAGGAATACGATTGGGAAAACCTTGTCGGCAAATACGAATGCCCTCGAGCACACCGTTGCACCTCAATTGATCCAGGACCAAGAGTGGGTCGATTTTCCCAGCTCGTTTTTCGTGATTCGGAATGATACAGCGAACAAAATTCGGATTCGTATTTCTCAAGGTACTCTGAAATCACACCAACACAAATTATGAATACAAGACCAAATATGTCTTCGGCACTGACGTATTCCTCGCCAAAGATGAAGCTGTACACACAAGAATTGCATCACGCAAAAATCAACAGGACGTATTTTCGTCTTCTGTAATTATTTTCGAGTTTCCGTAAGAACAATCAAATTTAAGCACTGTTGCAAAAAAAAAATCTCGTCAGCGACAATTGAAGTCAAGATAAAAATCTCACCATCAGCTTTGTGAGTTGTTCCTTGTACAACTGCGACACCGTTCGGAACATACCTTTCCTCGTGCGAGATCCGAATTGCGTATCAGTCGATACCATGCTTCCCATACCAACGATTTCCGCTGTAATTTCATTTAGAAAATATTCTCATTCACATTTCAAAAAAGCTTTGCTTCAAGAAAACGTACCATCTTTCCAAATTTGGACCATGAATGGTTCCTGAGATGCTTGCAACAAAGAGACCACGTTCTCGTTTAACGGATCCATATTCTTCATCAGCCACTGTTGTGCTGAGTAGTCCACCTGAAGAGAGAAAAAAGGACAAGAGTTATTTTTTCGTGAACTAATAAACACACACACGCACCATTTCAAATAGGCAACAAAATCCATCAGCTTCATCAAGGACTCAAACTGTGCATGTTCCAAATTTCAATTACGACTAAGAGACTGGTACAAGGTCTAATTTGAAAGTTTTGCCATGACTTCCGAGATAATATGATGAGGTTTCTCGAATCTAAGAGAAAGGCTTGCACTGTCTGGACTCATTAACAAACGTTACTTGGCAGTTGTATTTTTTCTTTAATTTTTCCATTGCATTCGCACAGCTTTTGAAGCAGCAACAAATAAAATGAAATTCCAGCTTTAATAGTAAGTGCTTGGGATACTCGATCTCTTGGACGGAAAAATCAATCCGAAGCAATGAAGTAAACTTGGATGTAGACTGGACTTGTGCAACTTTAAGGCGTTGAACGACCATTTCAGGACAAAACACAAACTGAGCATAAACAACACAAAAAACTGCCAGGATATACATTTTTATTCCTTCTCAATCGTTAGCTCAGGTCTCCAATACGATAACCTTCAACTACTTCACGCTCATCATTTAAATTAAAGCATGGCACAAGCTGAACCTCAGTTCCACAATTTGGATGGGAAGAATTTTCACCTCTCAATTTTTTCTTCAAGTTTCAGCTTTTAAGTAAAATTTTGAACGTAAGCCAGAGAATATCAAACACAGCATCACATAACCGAAGCAATTTTAACCTTGAAATGATCCCGTCCTGATGAAAATCAATGCAAAACAGGCTAACCTTTCGAACAAACAACAGTATTCAATTTCGGGCATTGGAATATCACACACAATGAATGAAAAAGGAAATTATTACGAACCTGTCCTGCATAGTGAACAATGGCAAAATCCCCTGCGCCTCGGAAGTCGGTCTTAACGAATTTGGGATGCAACGAATGTGACGCCATCAGCTTCTCTACGAAGCTTTTATCCGTTGCCTTGGGGAACCAGCATTCTTCGTCCAACAGGGCCAATATACCCATCGGCTGCAACCAAGGGCAAATAATTAATTACAATCACGCTACACGAGCCAAAATACGAAAGAAAACAAAAAAATGACGAGAAGCGAGACGCATTTCCGCGAGCCAATACGTAATTTGTATCGAGAAAAAAATAAATTAAATCGGAGAAATGAAAAATGTAACGAAAGACGGGGTCAACAGTGACGCATTGCAGCTGCCAGAAGAAGTTCGTCCTGCACAAACGATTCAATTATCCTTATCAATCCTTCTCTTTAGATGGTTTATTGACGATGCCGACGTCACGTCGTCAACTAAAAGAAACGGTTCCTTCGACGTCCACGGGGTTTCGTAAGCAATACCAATGACTCAATCATGAACTCGAAGCTTCTTCCGACCAAAAAACGCAGGAAATAAATCTTCACCTTATCAACTTCAAGGTGATGGGGTTAAAATTACTTTTTTCTTGGTGCTTTTATGTGAGTATCGCAACTGCATCCCTTGTCGCTCATTCTTGATTCATCGATACCCCAAAGGGAAGAGTGGAAAAACGGAGAGAACAAAATGAGTTGTTTCTAAAGCCAACCGCCGCGTCCAATTATAAAACCGTCGGGGGACATTTCGTCATCATATCTTTCTCCCCTTATTCAAAAATTACCATCCCATCACAGTCTTGACAAGCAGTTGAATCCAATTAATGCTTGTACAGTCTGTCCACACTCACCTTCGATCGACCGCAAAAAAAAAGCACCATGTTGACTCACTATAGGAACCTGCTTCCAACATAGTCAATTACCATGTCTCATGGGCTTCTGTGCATTCCACATAAACAGCAGAAAAATTATAAATTGCGGACATCCGCAAAAAAGTGTATCTCAAGCAGTCATGAGAGGAATTTCTTGCCATCGCTGGGTTCCGTTCGTTTCGAAATAGACATAAAATTATCAAACCACCCCAGCATCTAATGTTACAAAAGGCGAAAAAATTTAAATTAATCAAGCGTTGAATTTCAAGAAATAATCAACAGCAAGCACTAATGAAAATCGCTGATAATCTTCCCGCAAATATGGTTGAATTCAAAAGATTTTCGAACTGTAAGCATGAAATAAAGAGTAGCTTTTTGCAACTCGTATTCTAGTCAATTGTTCGCAACAAACAATTGACAAAGCAAAGGAAACTCGTGTAACCCACATTTCGTCACCAGAAAAATTGCCACGGTATCAAGATGTAGGTAACGGTTTTAAAAAATCGAGCTCGCAACTCACAAAATCGTCAACTTTGTCTCTCAAAAACAGCGGCAAATTCCAACAAGTAAAATACTCCGTAAATGATTAAAAACTGTCCGCAAAAAACGTTTTACACATTTTTCTTCATTTTCAACTCGGAAAAATAGGGGTGTGCTTTCGATGCAATCGCGTACAAACATAAGTCAATCACGAGATGAGCGTAAAAAAAAAATAATAATGATAATTCCGAGTTTTCCATGGATTTGAAAGACCTTCAATTTCTTGACTAGGAATCGAATAAAAATTCGACTCACAATTGCTGCCGTTTCCGACAAGTTTTTCGAGGCAGCCAAAAGTTCAAATTTTTGAAACTCAACCCAACGTGGTAACAAGTGCACTGAATACCTTCGTTCCTCAAAAACCTCGTCACATTTCAAGGACATACTGCCACATAAACCCATAGTAACTCATTGAAAATGTCGTTGAATCAATACGATTGGTCAACTCGCGTATTTCAACAACAAAGATCAAAATATTTTCAGCCCGTAAAAAAAACCCCATAAGTTCCAACCCGTAAATAAAAAAAAAAAAAATCGGAGTGTCTTTGAATCGCTGACCTTTCGAGCATATACTTCCGTGATTACTATAAAAAAACTCAAAGTCGTCAAAATGGTTTCTCAAACATGAGAGCAACAATCAATTTCGCGACTACGGCTAGCATTAAAATTGTTGTCGCCTCGAGAAGAATTTTCAAGGCAACCCCCGAATGAAAAAGAAGAAAAAAAAACCAACAACCACGACTCTTCATAGCCTTCCACAACCTTCCCGAGAGGGAAAAAGTTTTGGAAGGAGATGGAAGAAGAAAAGAAAAAAAAAAAGAACCCAAAAAGAACCTCTCCAACAGCAAGTATAATTCACGCGCAGCGGCGAATTTAGAAGCAGAGTCGTGTCGCGCCGGACCGTGCATACCAACCAGGACCTGACACGACCCGGGTTTCCCTCTGCCGTCACGGAGACAAGCACGAGCTCAGAGAAAAAAATAATATATACTGTATATACGTACACAACAAAAAAGTCTCTCGTGTACATCTGCGTAGGAATTTCAAAGATACAACAAGAGTCTCGCGTTGCGCAACAAAGCATGCCGAGGCTCCAGAGCCCTTCCAGTTATTGCTGCGACGAAAAGCAGCACGACGTCTGCTTTCAACGGGATCTCTTGGGGAAAAAAAAAAGAGTTTTGATCGCAAAAATTGTCGTCCCCAAATCCCAAAAAATCTGCTGCAGCATTCATGGGAAAAAGTGCAGCTTAACCAAAACGATTGAAATACTTCGGGCCAGTCAACAAGCAAAGAAAGAAGTGAGCCATGAACTCACGACCTTTCGAAAATATTTCATCAGGGGAATTGAATGAAAAAAAAAAGTGTAGGTTCTTTTTACTTCAACACCTGACCTCATCTTTTGGAATACTAAGGGATATCAATGATATACCGTCTGCTCACTACCACGATTAAAAAGAACCTACTAAACCTCAGGCAATCGAAAAGAAAGTCCGCAAAACCTACAGAATGACACGAACACAAAGATAAAGATATGAGTATGAGGGGCGTAAAATGACGAAAGAACCAAAATAAATTACAGGGACCGACAAAAGAATGAGGCATTTTTTGAACATCAGGAGGTTTTCTTTTCCATTCAATTCCCCCTCCCCCACTGCCTAAAAAGGGCACATTTAAAAGTTTAAAAATATCTCAATGGCCTCGTGGAATATTTAAAACAAAGCGTATTCTGCTTGCATTGCAATAATGGTTTCAATGTAAGACATGCACCCAAATCTTATACCTAAAATGTTAATGATCTCTTATTCAAGAGGAAGACACACGCCCCATTTTCAGTGCCTGAAAAACTACTGTACTGTACAGCATTTCAAAGAAGAGAAACCAGAATTCAAATTTGAACCTGAATTCAACCTGAAACCAATAAATTCTAAATTGTTTTGACTTGTAAAAAGTTCCCCAAAAATGTTTCCGTTCAATTCAAGAGTGACTCGCGCCTAAATTTCTTACATTTAATTGAAATTATATCCTCGCCTACAACACTAACCCCTTTTTTACCCCTCAATTCTGGAAATGAAGGTGCGCGTGGTACTAAAGTAATTACTGTACGATACTACTAAACGCAATTAGAACTAAAAAAAAGTTACTCATTAGACTCAAAATATCATAATTTACGCAGCCAACACATTATACTCAACCAAACCTATTTTACTCAACCTAAATACAGTTATCAACCGAACATGTTATTCTCAATCTAACTAAAATAATCCTTCTCACAAGATATTTTATATTCAACTCAAGTAAAAATCGATTCAATTCAACTATAGAAACATAGCTCAACAACTACGTTAGCCAATCCTCAGATATGATCAAGTAAAAAACCATCATATTCAATCATCATGAAGAAAATATCGTACCCTTATTGAGACAGATTTACGCGAAGACGTGCGGTTGGCCGGTGATGGATGAAACGCAGGAACCGTGTTCCGGAAGTCACTTGGTCGAGCTTCCGTTTCCTTCGAGAAGCTTGATTTAAAATAAATTCATCGAGAAACCCCCCTCCCCCCCCGGAAACGTTTTGTATAACGAGATACTACAGTACCGCATATACAGGTAGTTTCGAATTTTCCTCTCATCGTTCAGACCACCGGAAACGCTAGCCAACATGCGATCGCCAACGGGTCGAGAGGCTTGAATGAAGAGATATTAATATCCTAGATTTTCGCTACTGGTGATGCTGGTTCGCAGGCCGAAGGCGAATAAATGCTGGGGACCCAGTGGGAAACCAGCAATGGATATAGGAACGGGTTGTGCGAGAGAGAGAGCCCCGTTGCGCAAAACCCGCGGCCCAACACGAAGAGTGATTTAGTTACACGCATCGTGCAATCATATTCCCTGCACCCACAACCGGGTCTTTCACCAACTTCTTCGGATTCTTTTCATTTTACAGTGCGACCCCCCGAGAAGCAGACGTCATTTGGGCTTGGACCTTGTCCCAATGTCAGATCGTCCGCATGTTGGATCACGTTTTTCCGTAGATTTCAATGCAAACATATGCGATTATTTCTTCTGTTCATCAAAAATTATGAATAAAACCTCCATAACAATTCAACGCAATTCGTTTCCTCAACTTATAGATGCAGAAAACAACTGTTCAGAATAAAACCACACAGATCTGATATTTTGGCATCAAAAGGAGTTCAAAAAGAAAGAAAAAGTCTTGCTGTGTACCCTTCAAAAAAAAAAAAACTTTGAAAAAAGCACAAAATTAGCCTGTTTTTGATCATTAACTTGGAGTTAATTTAGTATAATTAAAAGCATTTTCAATTATTGTGAATATATATTTACATGAACAAATATGCTATGAATAAACATTAACATAGTAAACATAATTTGTGAGTAAACATGGTTTGTGAATAATCATAGTTTGTGAATTGTGAGTAAAAATGATTTGTGAATAAGCACAGTTTGTGAATAAATATACAGTAGTTTGTGAATAAACACAATTTATGAATAAACATAGCAAAATTGTTTCCGGTGATAAGTCAAAATGTAAGAAATAATTTTTTTTTTTAAGATTTTTCTGGAAAATGTCGGCGACGTGTGTCTATCTCTAGCCATTGTCCGGATCTCGGGGCAGATCTTTTCGAGTGTTCCCAAGTCAAATCGTCCGCATGTCGGGGTCTCACTGAATATTTCACTTTCTTACCCCCCAGGAAATTCCTGACTGATTGAACAAAACGAGGTTTGAGCAATTAAGGAGGAACATGCGAAGCCGAGAACGTCCGCGTTAAGATTCGGGGCCCGGAACCGGTCACCATGCTATTAAGTAGCGCCGATCGTCTCCTAATAATACAGTTCGTCGCTTAGCTATAGTACTGTACTAATTATTTCAAGTTCCGTGTACACTACTCAAGGCATTAAAATACTGTCTTCTTCTCAACGACCCCGTAAATTCCTCGGAGCACCAAGAACTCGGCCACGAAGACCCGAGGCTATGCTGGCGCTGGCACATCATCCAGGGTTCAACATCCATCAATTTTAAAAGCGATACACATTCTTTCGCGCTGTTCCGGTATAGGAACTCTCATTAAAATTTTGCTCTCGTATGTGATTAGGAAAAACTGCTGCAAAATTAATTTGCAGTTAATAAGTGAAACCCGGCATCACAACACTGGAGCTTCAGCCTTTGTCTCAATATTTTTCAATAGAAAGTAGAAAAAAAAACCAGAAAAATGTTAGAATTAGATGGACTGCGTCGTCGGGCTCTTAAACTTGGGAGATAAAATCGTATCGCAATTATCTTGGCATCGGAAGAACGGTGACAAACCGACATTCGTACTGCTCATCACATCCATTGAATTCATGATTTTGCTCGCAATTACAGTGAGACCCCCACATCCGGACTCCTCGACCTGCGGACGATTCGACATAGGGACACTTACTTTCCCAAAAATCAATAAATATGGCCCAACATGAGGACACTGACTCGGCATAGGGACATTTTGTGATGAAATTGCAAATACATTTCAGGCCAAATTACAAGAAACAGATATTTCCAACAAAAATTGATGTAAGAAAAGTTCTTGGGCATTTCTGTCAAAAAATTACCATCCATTTAGCTAATTTTAAAAAATAACCTCCAGCATACAGGGACTTCTACTTTGTTTTCACTTGAATGGTATTTTTGTAGATGCCAAACTTTCAAAGTACAGTACAGAGATACACTATTCAATGCTCAAAATGTTCTTATTGAGTTGAAAATGGATTCTTTAATTCAAATTCAAGTGGCAAACAATTTTTTTCAGGGAATTCTGAAGTATATTTCCTCCATAAAACACAAATTAAAAATTATATAATGTAAGTCTATGGGAAAACAAGACTCGACTTAGGGACATTTTGACTCGGGGACACTCTTTATGCACCAATTACGTCCGCATCTCGGGGTCTCACTGTATATCGCGTCATTAAAGATAACATTTTTTTTCCACTTCAGACCAGAAACTTCAGGGATTTTCAGGGATACTTGACTTGAATCAGGGCTGATAATCGCATTCAAAAATCGAGGATACAACTGTCACGGTTTCGAAAGTGATCACAAAATGCTAAATTTTCATTCCAGTCTCCATCACGCAACAAAGATCACAACTTTGCGCATTGGATCACGCGCCAAAACAGCAATTGACTGGATGCGAGAGAAAATTTCGCGCTAACTTTTTTTTCGTTGCGGAAATTAAAGAAAATAAGCTTTTAAAAAAGGTCAATGGGCAGTACTGTTGAGGTACAGAGCAATGTGCGCCTTTTCCAACCTCAAGAAAGATGATTAATTTGCCAAGCACTTGCCGCAACCTAACCCCGTAACTGATTTATGACTGTCAATGGGCATCTGTCTCCCTCCAAATCATTAACAGCGATGCTTCGAACACAGTTCAAAATACAGCACAGTACCTGCCATTCAATAAGTTGAAATGGTTCGAAGGGTAAAATTTACACGTTACACCTCCGTCGATCAATTTTCGCATTCCCCATTTCTCAACAGAGCGGACTGACATAATATACTGTAATGAAGTATTTTTGCATAGAAACATTTCGAAACTTACTGATCACGACTCACGTGACCACTTCACAACACACTTTCGCTCAATTTTTTAGCTTAGATAAGAAAAAAAAATGCATGTACAATAAGCAAAACAAAAATCATGTCTACGAAAGGGAAAAAAAGTGCGACAGATTTTTTTTTTCGCAATGATCCATAGATTCGACTGTTCTTCAGGAAACTCGAGCGAAATTCGGAATATTAATGAATGAGGAAACCCGTTCGATTCAGTTAATCTTTAAAACTAAAATTCTCATCTTGAAAAAACAAAAATTTACGGGAAATATTCGAACTGCTTGATTCGAAAAAATTCTCCACACCAACGTGACCTACCAAAAGTCAAATGGTCATAGGAGGAAATTTATGACATCCTTGAGCCAAATTTCGACATTCGAGGCGAGCACAAAAGACAAGTGATATCGAATTCGTGCTCAACCCACGCAAAATCTGAAAGAAAGGAGTATCCCGATACTTTTTAA